>JAWMRA010000063.1:4356091-4419127 GCA_035584735.1 Pseudotriccus pelzelni
GCAAAAGGTTCTTCCCCCAGAGGGTGGTTGGCACTGACCAGGCTCCCCAGGGCAGTGGGCACAGCCCCAAGGCTGCCGGAGCTCAGGGAATGTTTGGACAACGCTCTGAGCAACAGAGTGGGATTGTTGGGGTGTCTCTGCAGGGCCAGGAGTTGGACTCAATGATCCTTGTGGGTCCTTCCTGGGGTTCTATGAAAATTCACCTTCTCAGAGAAGCACCCAGGAAGCAGAGGTGGAACCAACACCAAATCCAGTCTGTCTGGCACCACAGAGGCAGCCACAGCCACCACCACAGAGACACCGCGGCTGATCCGGTCACCCACCTGCAGCAGCTCATCAGCATCTGTCCCTTCTGGGAGCAGTGTGGGATGTGCATGTGAAATCCAATTCCCTTTTTAACCCCCCAGATCGATGGAAATTGCCAAGTTATTTCATCCATTTCATCCCACTTCAAAAGGTTTCCCCCGCACGCAGCACTGTGCAGTTAAATCACAGCACACACGGGGACAATTACCTCCCAAAGCACAGCCAGCCCTGGTGCCTGCTCCCTGATGGCTGCACAAGAAACCTGGCTCAGGCTTGCAGGGAAGAGATAAGGGCAGGAAAAAGCAGCCAGCAGCACAGGCAGCTGAAGGAGTCACAGGCGCTTGTTAAGTGAAAAAAAAGAAGAGAGAGAAAATTGATTGATACCTCCTAAAAATAGTTTATGGAGCTCAAAAGGACTGAAGAAAGTATAAAACATCAACAGTGAGCAAAAAGAGAAACAAAGAATAATTTGGGGACTTTAGGAGCTGGTAGGGCTGTTACAGGGGCAAGAACTGCTGCTTCTGCCCTAACATGCCCATTCATGGTCACCTTGGCTCTGTCCCCTTACTGCTGGAGATCCACCCAAAACTCATTTGATCCCCAGTGGCTGCTAGAGCTCAAGAAGCCTTTGGGCAATGATCTCAGGCACATGGTAGGATTTTAGGGTTTTCCTGTGCATGGCCAAGAGTTGTACTCAATGATCCTTGTGAGTCCCTTCCAGCTTGGGATATTCTGTGATTCTGTGATTCTTTCAAATCAAAAGGGGCAAAACCCCCAAATTCTGCCAGTTCCGTCCAGTGGGACAAACTGAGACAAGTGTAATCCCCACATTGTCAACTAGCCTGGGAACAGACACAGCTCAGCACTCACCAGTTGCTCTTTTCCCCCTAAAGACCAGCCCTGGCAAAACCCGAAACAAAAATTGGAAAACTCATTAACACGATCAAGGATTTCAGAAAATGGAAAGGAGAATAATTCTTGCAATTAGAGCCCAGCAAACTTCATCTGCCTTCAGGAAAGAAATGATAATCAATATGGAGCAAGCAGTCTCCAGGCTGGGAGAGCCACGGGACTCAATCAATATGGCTGCTGCATCCATAGCCAGAGCATGTGCCAGGAGGAGCAGCCTCTCCCACACCTGGCTCGCCACAAGCAGTCCCTCCTCCCCACCACCACAGTCAGCCCTACAGGTGTTGTTAAAAGGTTTCCTTAGCAAGCCCACAGAATCACAGAGTAACAGAATCACACAGTCACAGAACCACGAAATCACAGAATGTGCTCAGCTGGAAGGGACCCACAAGGATCTTCGAGTCCAACCCCCTGCCCTGCAAAGGCCCATCCCCAGCAATCCCACCCTGTTGCTCAGAGCGTTATCCAAACCCTCCTGGAGCTCTGGCAGCCTTGGGGCTGTGCCCACTGCCCTGGGGAGCCTGTTCAGTGCCAACCACCCTCTGGGGGAAGAACCTTTTTCTACTATCCAACCTAAAAGGACAGGGCTCCCAAACAGGCACCTCCCTGAAACCACTGAGGCAGAGGCAGGCACTACCTTCCCACCACATACTTCCACACCAGGGATTTTTCACATTTGCTTCTTCTGCATTATGAATGTTCTCCCACCAACGGCAAGTTTATAGAGCCAGCTAAAAACCAGTGTTACGCAAATTATCCTCTGGTGGTGGCACACAGCACCGCCAGACATCATCTGTGGCTCTGGAACGCTCCTGCACCACATCATAAAACTTCTGCTGCCTCCTGAAATGCCACCCTGAAATCGCTTCTCTCCTGGCTCCAGCACGCTCAGAAACCACTGCTGTAATTTCAGCATCCCGTAAGAAACCTGCTCCACCGCCGCACACCCACAAATTCCCAACCAAAAGACTCTGCCTGAGTATGGTGTGTTCTGAATCCCTTTTCCCCCGCCCTGGGTACTTAAAGGCTTCGGTGGACTCACGGCAGAAGCTGTAGCTCCTCCACTGGCCGATGTCCACCTCGGCGTTCTTGCAGGCGGTGGCGTAGCGCGCCACCGAGTCACACAGCTCTGACACGTTGCCCCCGCTCTGGCAGAGGCGGAAGAGGCACGTCCTGTAGTAGGCTGAGACGTTGACCACGCTGTGGCACTCCAGGAAGGAGCTGTTGCTGGGGTCGTTGATGATGCCGCAGTTGGAGCGGCTCCGGTAGGTCTTGAGCAGCTCCGAGTCATTGTTGCAGGCCATGAGGAGGTCCCCGCACTCCCCGTTGCAGATCTCGTCGAAGGTGGTCCAGCTCTCCAGGAAGAGCTCCAGGTTGTCTGTGAATTTGCCCTTGGGCAGGTTGAACTCATCGGTGGCGTTGCCGTTGAAGAGGCCGCAGAGGCCCCCGGTGCAGTTGAAGTAGGAGGTGGAGAGGCGGATCTCCAGGAGCCCCGAGCGGTAGTAGCTGATGGCCAGGAGCCCTTCCGACTCCAGCACGGTGCCATTGTCACCACGGTAGATTTCCAGGCGTCCAGAGGGATGGAAATAGGGCAGCTCCACATCATAACCGTTCAACTACAAGGAAAAAGCAGATTAAGACACTTCAGGGGAGGGTGATGTGATTTTTCCCACCCCGCTGACTACACTAAACACCTCCTGACCCACCCTCTGAGGCCCAGAGCCTCCTCTGAGTGAGGGCATACAGCTGTTTCCTTGCTTTTGGCCTCCAAACAGAGCGTGTTTTTCCAGGGGAAAAAGAAACAAGTTGCAGGAGACAACTGACTCAGCAAACAGGCATAACTGACTCAGCAAACAGGGATAACTGACTCAGCAAACAGGCATAACTGACTCAGCAAACAGGCATAACTGACTCAGCAAACAGGAATAGCGGTGCTGTGGCAACAGCCTCAGATCTCTCACACGGTGAAGATTCACATGGGCTTCTTCCAGGTGCCACGAGCCCTTCTCCAAGGGGACAGGGATCACACCACAAACCACCACGTCCCCCCCTGGCCCTGGGCAGCACCTTTACCTTAATGTCTGACAGGCGGGTGCCTCCAATCTTCACCTCCTGGCCAGCTGCCTGGATCCGCACCACGCGCGGCCCGCTGGGAGCAGGTCCAGCCTTCTTCTGGCTGATGTCCACCTCGATGAAGTCCGGCCTCTCCGGGCAGGTTTTGAGCAGCGTGTAGGACTGCTCCAGCGGGTAGGGGAAGGTGATGCCATCAAAGGTCTGCAGCACCTGGCTCTGCCCCACCAAGCACACTGTCTCCCGCGGGGGGAAGCACCCGCGGTAGCCGTTCTCGATGGTGCAGATCTCTCCCTCGGGGCAGGTGGTGTTGAAGCACTTGGCCTCCCCTCCATCCTCGCACTGGCACCGCACCGTGCAGTCCGTGGACGCCCAGAAGGACTCCCCGACGGGGTAGTACCGCCCGTCCACGTCGCAGCCGCACTGCGGGGCGGGGATGCAGCGGTCCCGGCTGAGCACGTGGCCCTCGTCGCACTCGCAGCCCTCGGTGCAGGGGGAGGCGCAGGCCAGCGGGGCTGTGAGGTCTGAGCACGTGGCAGGGCAGCTGCTGGCACACACCGAGTAGTGGCTGAGCTCCGGGCACTGCACGGCCGTCGCTGTGGGGCGGAGGGGACACAAACAGGGGGACCATATTATGGCACAGTTCAGGGCCAATTACCCTGTTCCTATTGACACACAGCAGAGAAACACACAGAGACCCCTGAGCTCCATTTTGGTGGTAGGATTGACCCCTTTATCTCCTTTCTGTGCTTCCCTGGCCATTCCTCTCGTGTAAGAGGGTCTCCTCCAAAACCACTCCAGAGCCACCGAACTGCCTGCAGCTATTTGAGGAGGATGGGCTGACAAGTGTGCAATCATCCTAGCCCTGTCCCAGTCCAGTCTCCATCTCTCACCATGGCAGCTGACAGTCTGCAGAGCAACGTGGAGCTCCCACCTCATGCCTGACTTCTACCACCCTTTTTGCTGGAGCAAGAGTCTGATTCCATGGAGAGGGACTGATCTGTTCTCCCATGAATCCCTCCACCAGCTCCCTCCCCTGGATTTCTTTCCCCTCATGTGAGCACACAGACAGGCAAACCCCTGAAATCACTCCTGTCCTCCAGAGGGGAAGGCTCCCAGCACGAACACACAGACACTTACCACAGCCCGTCTGTGTCCGCCACTCTCCCACCGAGATGCCCAGGGACTGGCACACCGTGGCGTACGCCTGGATGGCCTGGCACAGCCCAGTGCCGTTATCCCTCGGCACAGGGGCGCTGCAGAGGTCATAGACACAGCTGTGGACGAAGGCAGTGGGGTCCACGACAGAGCTGCACTCCCAGAGGGGGCCCCCAGTCTTGTTGATGAAGCCGCAGTACTCAGGGGTGAAATACAGGGACTCGGTGGCGGCGTCGCAGAGGCTGCAGTTTTCCAAGCAGCCCGTGGAGCATTTCCTCTCGGGATGTGGCACCTGCCAGCTCTCTCCCAGTTCCGGCACGGATGTGGCCAACCTCCCATCTGGGCGGAGGATGTCGTCCTCGGGGTCCTTGTTGTAATTCCCACACAGACCGCACGTGGCATTGATGTACGAGCCCGGCACGGAGACGGAGGCGTAGTGCTCTCCATCGTAGGTCACCAGCAGGCCAAAGTCAGTCTCCAGGGCTGTGGACAGGCCACTCTGGTAGACTTTGACTGCACCCAGTTCCAGGGAGATGGGCAGGGACACGACCAGGTCATCCACCTGCGGGGACAACACCAAGAGGCTGAGCCAGAGCAGGAAACAGCAGAGCCCTCATACTGGGACACAGCCATGTTATGATGTCTTAGGGTTAGGGACATACACAGAAGGACAGCCACTTGTAAGCCACAGGGCTTTTCCACCACGCCTGTCACCCGTGCCCACTCCCCAGGGACACACGAGGCCCATAAGTGCCATCCCAGCCTCACTGCCACCTCAGAGAAGCCAGCCTGGCAAGTTCTCCCTTTCCAGCAGGGTCCTCACCTTTGCCTTCCCAAAGCCGCCCTTGGGGAGAACAATCTTGTGCGAGTAGACCTCCACAAAAATATCCCTCAGCCAGGAGACGGAGGAGCCGCCTCGGTTCTCATTCTTGGCCTCCACGTTGAAGTAGGGCAGGTGGGAGCCTGGCCAGCACTGCCTGGCGAGGAGGTAGGAGCAGGAACCCTGGAAGTGAAAGAGGAAGCCGTCGAAGGTGTGGTAATGAGGATCTCCGAACACCACGCAGGTGCTGCTCTCCACCGGCACGCACTGGAAGAACCTGGCCTTGGTCTCACACGCCTCAAAGGGGCCGCAAGCCACCTCCTGGCAGAGGATCTCATTGCCGAAGTCCAGGCAGCGGCACTTGGTGCTGCAGTTGGCGCTGTCCCAAAAGATCTCCCCTTGGCGGAGAAACTGCCCTAGAAAGACAGAAAGGGGAAAAACCCACGCTACATCACTTCTCCAGACAGAGGAGCCAAGCGCACCGTGCCACTCCTCGGAGGGCTCTGCTGGCCCTGTGGTCAAGACCACCACCAAAGTGTCTTGCCACTGGGCTTCTCAGCTGCTTTCTTTGTGCAAACGCCCAGCAGGTGCCAAAGTGCCGCAATCCCAAGCTTTGTTTTCAGTGTGTGGTCCGTCCTCTTAAAGTCCATGGAATGCTGCGAGCGCTGTCACGAATCCAGGGCGAGTGCTGCAACACACAGGCTGGAAAACTTGAAGGCTATTCCACACATTTTGGACACCCACAACTCTCACTCTGCCTCAGTATTGCAGGGCACAAGAGCCATTTGTGCTCTCTTCCCAGAGGGGAAAGTCCACTGGTAAAGCTGATGCCTTTTGGAGGCTGTTCCCAGCACTGTCGCTGCACTTGTGCTGTCCTTCAGCATTTTGCCACCTCTGTCATTCCCCTGTTCACACAACTTTGCTGGTCAAAAAGTGACTCTGCCACCAGCAGCCCTGGAGCAATTTTCTCCCATTCAGAAAGAGCTCGTAGTAGTTATCAAAGCAAAAGAGCTGCTGTTGATAAGTAACTTCCACACCACACCCCAGCCACAACGGGAGCGCTGAGTGATCCCACAGGCTGAGCAGACGTGGCACTATAAAGGGAGGCAGGTTTGGCTGGTGAGAGACGTGAGAGGCTGAGAGAAGACGGGAGAACAAGGGTGGCAAGTACCCGGGAGAGTTTCTCTCTGCTCCATCTGGCCATCTTTCACACTTCTCAGCCGTGTGGCTCCCGCCGTGTGCTGCCTGAACTTACCCCTCCTAAACTTTTGTGCTCTTCCCTGCCTCCTACCAAAAAAACCCAAAAAAAAGAGCTATTTTCCACTTCCCTGCAACAAATGTCTCCTGTTAGCAAGACCCACACGCCAGCCATCCTGGTGTGGGGGATTTGGGAAAGGAGTGTCACGAGGCTCTGACACCTCGTGCTGCGTCTTCTCTCATAGAGGGCAATCAGACATTCAGCGTGAAATTTAAATCCAGTGGTGGGATTTACTCTGTCACCTGCAAACCTAAGATGGCTTCCAGACCCTTTGCAAAGTCCAGCCTTCTCTTCCTGGGGTCAGCAGCTGGAAGGGGCTGGAGCAGTTGGACCTAAAACCCTGCTCTGGCTGCAAGAGCCACGGAGCCTTCCCTGGTACAGTCCTAAACCAGGATAAAAAGAAGAGTCATGTCTCCAGTGTCCATGGACAAATGACAATCCTCTCTTGCTGGAAAGACTCCTGGAGCACTGTGGAGGCTCCTGAGAGTTTTATTTGTCAAATGGCAATGCAGTATTCTCTGTGCAGCAGAATCCCTGTGCAGTCACTGGGTGCATTGATATAGCACCTTTATAGCCCCCTGCTCTGTGTGACACAGGCACAGGCTCTGTACAGGGAAAACCTGCCATTCCTCCCGCAGAAACAAGGCAAATGGGACCACAAGGCCAGCTTCCCTAATGTGGGTGCCAGAGGGAATTGCTGTCCCCCTGGTCTTTCCTATCAGTGGAATTTGGGTGCAGCAACTGCAGTGACTGCACCTACTCCCGTGTTCCTGTCCCCACAGGGGCAGCTTGTGGGGATTCCTTGGCAAAAACACAGCAGCCCAGAGCAGTCAGCACCTCCCCACCAGGATCCCAATGGTGTCAGCTGTTGCTACACTGCACCCCAAAATCTGCAAACAAGCAGTGCCATCCCTCCCTTACCTCTCAGGCTGCAGCCGTTGGCCGGGTCTATCTCTCTGCCGTCTACTTTGAAAGCCCAACGCCCAGGGACGTTCACGTTGGTTGTCTCTTCGATATTCACTATGTCTGGAGTTCTGGAGCCCGGGAGGCCAAAGTAGTTGGTGAGATTTCCTCCATTGAAACCAGCCTAAACCAGAGAGGGAGCAAATTCCATCACCCATCTTGGCCACGGGAAAGCGACGCTGCCTTTCCTCACTTCTCTGCTCCCTCCTCTTTAGCTGTAACAACTGTTCTCAGGGATTGCAGTTCTCAGGCAGTTTGGATGTGAGTGAAAAGCTAAGCATGTACTCCAAGCAGAATGGATGTATATTTACAGATTTAGGTAAGCATATACACATATGTTTGTAAATATAGATCTAAGGGGGTGTGTGCTGAGTGGCCAAAATAAAGTGAGGAAGCAATGCAGGGAAACTCTCCTTATGCAGGAACCTCCCCCTCCTCAGGCAGATGGAACAGCTGCCACCACCAGATTTTTGGGGTGTTCATCCCACTGCGCCCAGCAGTGGGATGCAAGGAATGCTGGGGATTTGGGGGACTAAGTGGTATGAGGAAGCATGGACATGTTGGGGAAACTACAGGCAGTCATCCAAGAGTTCAACAGAGACAGGGATACGGGAGCAAGAGCCTCACCTGGGCCATCACCCCGCCGAGGCCAGTCAGGGGGTCCCCTCCACTGGCTGTTCCCGTGGTCCAGCTGATCTCACGGTAGTTAAATATGGCAAAGGAAGACACTCCATCTGAGATCAGGACAGCTTGGAAGGTGTTCACCTGTGGAAAAGCAGGAGCACGTTCACAAGGTGATAGTGCTTTTCTCACGCTGTCTGCCTGTCCATTCACCACGTTCATCTCTGGCCTGGGCAAGACACAGGGACCCTCGCAGTGAAGAGCTGCAGAAGCTGAATTAGACCCAAAATATACCTGTGCTTGCTGCCACAGCTCCACCAGCTCCTATCCCTGCTCTTTCCTCCACTTGGGAGGATGACAAGTCCGTCTCTGATCCAAGGGAACACCAATAGATGGCAGCATGAGAATGAGCTCACGGGGAAGAGGCAGTGGGCAGGATTCGGGTTGTTAAGATCTGTTATCTCCCATTACCCTATCTCAGCTTTATTCCTCGCTGCATTATCTTTCCCAGTTCCCTTCCACATCCATATCCTACCAGTGCTGCTAAAGGTGGATTACATCCAAGCCAGCCGTGTATATCGTGCACTTTGCTGGCTGCCAAATCCCCTCACTCCCTGCTAAATCTGCTGCTCGTGTTCTTCCTTTCCCTTGAAATGACTCTGCATTTCCGGCCCCCCAAACTCCAGACACATTTCAGCAGGGCTCCAGGTGGGAAGAGCTCGCTTTACCAGGTGGTGAGGGCAGCATAACCCCCATTTTCCATTTATAGCTGTGTAGAAAGGCAGAAGAAGCCTCTTCCTTGAGATATTCCCTCTATGCACGCAGATCCAGCAGCAGAGCTCATCACTGGGAACAAAGTCAATCACTTCTCTCAGCTTTTTGCATTTTCCTGTCCTTCCCATCCCTGCCCTTCCTCTGCACTGGGACCATGCCATGACAACTGCTCCTCCTGCCTCTGAGCAAGCAGGATTTTAGCAGGGAACAAAGTGTGGGATGCCTCTCTTTTAATTAATCAAGAGCAATACAAGGAGCCTGGTGCTAAACCCACTGGTTTGATTACGGGCTCTGAGGGTGCCTCGGGACTGCAGAGGGGAGCCCAGGGCTGCACTCACTGCTTGCACACCACAGGAGAGGTCACTTCCAAGGCACACAGTGGCTCCTGCCACGAGGAATCTCGAACACAGAGGCAAAGCAGGCTTTGGGAGCTGTCAGGAGAGTGAGAGGTGTGGGCAGAGCAGCCTCCCAGCAGCTGCAAATGGCACAGTTCACACCGGGGTGAGCAGAAGAGCCACCATTCCCACTCCTGCATCCTTTCCCTGGGATTCTGCCTCCTACTTCTGGTGTCCCCTTCACACTTTGCTCACCTTTGCCAAGTCTTCTGCCGTGCTGTGAGATCACTAACACATCACACATAAAGCCAGGAGCGCTCTGAGAGTGCAACAACAGCTTTCTGGTGGGGCAGCAAACCCTGCTCTGCTCAGGGGCCACTTGGAGGAGCGGCAGGAGGTGACCTGGAGCTGGGTGTAAGACGGCTGGAACTTCCACCAACCCCAAAAATCTCCCCTGAGCACCCTTGCTGTCTCACCAGGCTCTCAGAAACCGAACTAAATTCAGGTGGCATCACGAGACAGCAACTGCAGCGTCCCAGAGGCCGCATTCCCCAAATTGTTTCCTGCAGCTTTTCTGCATTGCGATGAATCTGCTGCTCCAGTTGCATCGTGCTGTTCCACGTGCCAACCCTGAGCCCTGGCTGCTGCTGAGCAGGAAGGCTGCTCCATAACGAAATAAATTGCATTGTGTTGCAAATGTAATTCTTCAGGCAATACACGAATCACTATATTGCTTCCTGTCTGCAAATAAATATATATGTGGGGTGTTTTTTTTCTGCAAGTGCTGCCAGGACTGGCAAAAAAATATGCATTAAATCTCAAGCTTCTCTGACAAATGGGAAAGAGCTGGACTGTTTATCAGAGCCAACTCCTCGAGACAGAAGAAACCAACTTCTGGCATTTGCTAATCCTAAACAAGCCTTGCCCCAGACAGTAGCTGGGATCTCTCACTCCCCAGTGTTCAAGGCCAGGTTGGAAGGTGTCCTTTGCTGTAGCACGGGGTGGGACAGGATGAGCTTTGAGGTCCTTTCCAACCCAAACCATTCTAGGCTTCAACTGCCAGGAGTCCAGCATGGACCTCCCAACATCAGCTGCAGTCACAGCTCACATATTAACCAGATATTTAAAAGCCGTCCATGCCCTAAAAAACCACCACGCTGCCATCCCTGTCCTCAACAACAACAGTACAACTCAAACATGACATGGCTGAGTCACGAGTGCGACTCTGGTCAGTCTGACCGGTCTCCCCTGTGGGCAGGTCAGTTGTCATCACAAATATCTGCATTCGTATCTAACAAAAAATGAGTACACCGTGATCAAGCCAAATACTCCTAAGTGGTGTCAGAGCCCAGTTCAGACACAGTGCCTGCAAACACCAAGGAGGGGATGCTTTCCCTGGAGATCCAAGAACAGGGAGTGAGGCTCATACGGGCCCCCACGAGACAGAAAGCTGAAAGGACCACGGTGCCTCTCTGCCCGAGGGGAACTGAGGAGCACAGTGAGGCACACTCAGTTTTGCGCACAGAGGACAATTACACAATTGATATATACAGACACACAGGCACACACTCTACCATCAAGAACCACGCTCTCACCGGCGTCGTGCTGCTCCCCCCGTAGAAAGTGACCTCCTCCCAGGTGACGATGAAGACCCAGGTGGCGGAGAAGGAGGCCATGTCCTTGAAGTGCTTGCGGATGTCCTTGGAGGCTCTCCTGAGCAGCCCGGGGTCCGTGCTCTCCCTGTAGTAGATGTCCCCCCGGATCCCGTTGTGCACGTCGGCCCAGAAGGGCGCCACGAAGGCGCGGCCGTCGGCCAGAGGGAAGGCCTCGGGGGTGAACTGGCTGACCAGGGCGTTGAAGGAGATCACCCCGTTGTTGTTCACCTGCACCGAGAGGCCCACGTTGCCTGAGCAGCAGAAACCCGCTGGTTTATCAGAAGACGTGGGCGGGAGAGGATTTCGCCCGACAGCGACTCACGTACTGACAGGATGCTGCACCTGAGACGCGGCACAGTCAGGCTGACTTAGGCCCCTGTGCAAGGTTGTGGGGATGTCTAAGCCCAGACTGGAGGAGTTGGTGTCCCCTTAGCCAGGCTTTTGCTGTGCCATCACCTGAGAGCAGCAGCAGTTTGTCCTTGTCTCGGGCACCCACAAAACTCTTGCCCCGTTTCCCCCCTCCCCCAGCAGGTCTCTGCATTTTCTTGTTTCTTGTCATGTAACAGGAAAAATGTCCCTGGTGTCAAGCCCTTAGCTTTGCTGTACCGTTTAATCACCTACAAAGAAAATTTACTGCCTTTTATATTCCTTTCCCATGAACATTATCCCATTAAATACACCTTTGACTTTCTTAATCATAAAACCTATCAGTTCATGAAATCTAAGAACTTGTCAGGTAGCTGCTAATAAATCTTCCCATTCCTGATGACAGGGAGAGAGCATTTAAAATACAGCCTAATGACAAGGAAAAGAGCAAAGGGAAGGTCTGTTTCTCCACTTACATAAACGCTTCTGTAGGGGACTCCAAAAAAGATGAAAGGGACAGAGATCCTGATCTCGGGAGAGCTTCCATCATCAACTTTGGGTGTTCTGGTGTCGTTCTGCCAGAATGGATACAGACTCCCCATGGTGTGAGCTGGAAGGAGAGAAAGAGAGTCCTTCAGGCAACGTCTGCTGTCATCTCATGTCCTGCTTCCAGTGTGCTCCTCACAGGGGAAATGGGGATTTTTCTGGGTTTTCCCCTCCCCTCTCCCCTCTTTGGGGTAGGAATGCCATGCCCTGTCCTCACAACGTTCAATCTCGGCTGACACGAGCCCACAGGATCTGAACAATCCCAGCTCTGTTCACCTGGATTCAGGACATGCTTTTACTTCCTGGGCTTTCAGGGGCCTCCAGATGAGGCCAGTTTGCTCTGTTCCCTACTGTTACAGACACAGAGGGAGCTCTCCTGATGCCCAACCCAGGGGATGCTCCTTCCCTGCCATCCCAAGGATGTTTCATGCTGGAAATTGCCTTGGAATAAGGAGAATAAGTTGAGTCCTTCACAGGCTCAACTGGTCCAATTTTCCTTGGGGAAAAGGAGACAAGGGCAAGCCTGGCCTTAACCCACTGGCATCCTGATTTCCTGAGACCTCTGCATGGCCTGAGTGCCCCACTGGATATAAAGGGAGGTGGCATGTGGTGGTTTCCAAGCCACAAGCCTGGTTTCACAGATATATCCAAAGGGCCATGGCAAAACTTCGGGCTGACAGGTAGGAAAATAAGTCATTTCACAGCTGTTACACACCTGAAAAGTTATTACAGACAAGGCACAGGTATGATACATGAATTTTACCAATTTTAAAACAGGGAACTCAGCGGACACTCCTTAATTCCAGCTTCTTTAGTGCTGCTGATGCCACACTGCTGTTCCTACTCAGCAGTCCTAACGCTAAAGTCTTTTCAGACTGATTTCATAGGGACTGGCCAGACCAACGCAACCTCTGGAAAGCTCCACGTGCACACACGGCCATATAAATGATACACACAAGCATCCCTTAAAATTCCCAGCCTGTCCCTCTCCATGGGAAACACTCAGTTCACCCTGGTCCTTATGGACCCCCAGCCGAGGAGCTGGGGGTGTTTCCCAAGCCCTCTGGGCACAGGAGAGCTGGGGAATTTTGGGCTCCCAGCATCTGAGAGAGAGATACTCACCTCGTTGCTGGGCTGTTATCACCAAAAGGGCCACCCAGGTTCCCAGAAGCGACCGTTTGTTCATGCTGCAGGAAGGAAAGAAACGCAGATATGCATCACATCGGTTGGAAAACACATCCTTAAGGATACCCCAAGCCCTGTTGCTTCCTGAAGCCAGGTGGATGTTTCAGAGGTGGAGGCCCCTCACCTGCCAGCCAGACCCAAAATGCCTGTTCCACGGAGCGGTGTAAAGAGAATTCCCTGGGGATAACAGCAAATCACCTGCAAGCACTGCCAGAGGAAGCCCAGAACCACCTGGAAGAGCTGCTGCTGCTTTCACATGGATTTCGGAAGTTGTAAATAGCCCCAGCTCTCCGGGGGCTCTTTATTCTTCTGAGGGTTCAAAGCAATCCCTCCCTGATCTGCTCAGCGCAGGGATGGACACTCCTGCCCAATTCCAAGGGCAGCAGCTCTGCCCTGCTCCAAACACAAGAGTTGTGTTGTGCTCCCATGGTTAAGGGGCTTCAGACACCACTCTGACAAATCCTCTGTGCTGGCTCCTACCACAACCACCACTCACTGCTCTGGGTGAGCGTGGAGGAAGCACAAACATTTACACAGCTGGGCACCTCCTTGCTGCACAGGAATCAATGAGAGAGAGAGAGCAGACACAGGGCTGGGAAAATGAAAGAGAAACCCCGTGCCAGCTTTAATTCCTTCTGTGCCTAATGCAATTTGTTACTCATTATTAATCCAATAGAAAATATTGCTGGAACACCTGCTTTGATTTCTTCGCCTGTCGATTCCGTGATCACAGGCGGGCAGGGCTCACGGGGAGCTCCCAGGAGGGTCTCCCGTGTTCCCAGTGTGTGTGTGCCCAGTTGGAAAAGTACGTGACCAGCTTCGCACACCAACCTACAGCCAGGCATTATGCCCAGCCTGAGTTTTAAGATCAGCCTCTCCACCTCCCCAACTTTAAATAGCTGCCTATAAAAGCCAGCGTTGCTTTGTGTGCTCCGTAGATCCAGTTCTTATGGGGTTTGTGGATTAGCAGATCCAACACTTTCTAAAGACAAATATACATATATAACATACAGAGTGCACAATGGGGAACATCCTATCATCTGTCCCACATCACTTCCACTTGATTCCCGCTTCTGGGAGCTTGAAAAGTATGGGACACAGTGGACAGAAAGTTCCTCCCTGTTCACTGCTGCAGCCACATCAGTGCTGGTCCCAGCCTGCTTCCAGCTACCACATTCACCATTGACTGAAAATTCCCCCACCAAGGAAAAGTTTTGCCACATTCCCTGCCTTGGAAAGATGAAAGGAGGATGACAGGATTGTAAATTCTGTGGATTCATTAGCAGAGAGCAGGCAGAGAATGACTAGCGGGGACTGTGGCAGTCTGAGGACGAGAGCAAGACTGGCGCCACTCGGCAAACATGACAGACTTCATAAAGAACACATTATTTAACGTATCCCATTCAAAACTACAACTATTTAGGTATATTAAAAAAAGGAATTACCAACCTGTTTCGTGGATTAGAGAAGAGATCAGGTCTGAAATTTTAGACCAATCTTGGTGGAGCAGGGCGAAGTCCTATGTCAATGGAGAATGCATGCCGGTCCTGCCGGGCCAATTCTTGCTGGGGACTGAAAGGATGGCTCAGTCCCTTGCTCTCCCAACTGAAAACTCCCTTTTCGTCAATGCTCTTCCAAGGCTGGAGCAGTGTTGAGTTGCAATCACAACTGTTGCCTCTATTGATAAGCAGCAAGCTAATCTGGAGATCAGATTCTGGCCTGGAGAGGGAGAGGAGCTTCTTTCTTCCCTCAAAGCTCACCCCCTTCAGGTGGATTGAGAGGGAAATGCCAGCGAGCCGGAGCTGGGCTCGCTGCTGGGCCGCTCAGGGGAAAGAAAACCCAACCCTCAGAAGAACTGAGCCCCTTCCTCCTTTGTGTAAAAGGAAAAAAACCAGCCCATCTATATAATGTTACAGGATTAGCATTAAGCAGTGCGAGGCTCAAAGTGCTGTTCAAAGGCGCTGCCCGGAACTTTCAATGGAGCTACTTTGCCATCCAGGTCTTGCTTTACTTTCTGTAACTGCTTTTACAGGTGGAAAAGGAAAAAACTCACCCAGTCCAGTGTCTCCAAATCTCCCAGGGAGGTTTTCCTTGCTGTTCCTGTTTCCACCCTCTCTGGGAAGGACTGGCTGCTGGTGGGGAGTTTCACTGGGGGGCTGGTGTGAGTGTCATTACTGTTTTCACTCATACAACCTGCAATTTCCACAGGGATTTTCCCTGCCTCTGGCATCTGGGCTGATAGATGACACACAGCTAAGTTGAAGGGTAAAAACATGGGCTGTGGGAGTAGCCGGGGTGAGCTGGCCGAAGTTCCTCATCTTCTGTACCCCAGGAAAAGAATTCGACCACTTTCATTTGGTTCAGATCCACATCAGCTGAAATAGCAGCTGAGGGGTGAACGATGCCACCAGCAGAGCCACCTTAGAGCTGACTTTTCCAGCCTTCAAGACTCAGGTAGGACAGGCAGAGCTCCAACCCATCGTGGGAAAACAGCCTGACCTTGGCACAGTGGTTTTCCTTTCTGACTTTCTGGGAGGGTGCCTTTTATTTTCCCTGCTAGGAGTTAAGTTATTCCTTCTGTGCTCCCTGTACACCCTCTCCCTGCCCCCTGTCAGGAGTGGAGAGGGCACAGGAATGCCAGCAGGAACTAGAGAAGCCCAGACTTTTTTCCCCAGGAGCCTGGGAGCTCCTAGAAGTGTAACAAGTTCATCCCCAAAAGGCTGCATCTTACATCAGCGGTTTCCTTCAGCACATCAGGAGCACCAGGAAACACACGGCCTCCCCAGCAAATCCTGGAGTTTCCTTCCTCTTTATCCTCCAAACGTGGCCTTGCTAACAAGAATCTTTCATTTTTAAATTTATTTGTGCCCTTTTCTAAACCCACAACTATTTTAGGAGGGCAGGGGGATATCAGCACTGATATTCCAGGGACCCATCACTCCCAGCCTGCCACTCCATGCACCCTTGGCTCTCCCCTTCCCTCCCACACATCTTAAACATTACCAGCCACAGGAAAATCAATTGACTCTCCTCCTTCTGTTGTGTAACACAGAGAAAACTGGTGAAAATTGGTTTCCCTCTGCTCCTTTTTCAGTTTAATATTCTGGTCCTGTTCGTCCAGGGCAAGACCACACTGATGGAGTTTGATTAGGCTTCTCTGTCTCTTTGGGGAGGGCTTTGTCTCCCAGGCTGTTTTCTTTTGGCAGGGGATGTTCCCATCATGCAGTGCTGGACACACATCAGAGCTGACCAACCAACCACTTTTTTGTTTTTAACTCTTCCAGCAGAAAACTGCCTCCCCATGCCTGACCTCAAGAAAAAACAAGCCTCAAAAGATGAGACCAAAAAAGGTTCTCTGGCTGCTTCATCTCGGCAGAGCAACCACAGGCATTCCCATTTCAAGGGACCCAGCACAGCTGGGAGGGGGGTTTGCCAGGAGCTCTGTCCCATCTGGAGGGACATCCTCCTCCTCCTCCTGCCTCTCCCCAGGGTTATTCAGTGCAGGCCACGAGGATGGAACTTGTTTTAACCCCAAGGCCAGTTCCAGTGAGGACATGGAGCAGGTAAAGGAGTGAACTCAAGCCTCGTTCCTCACCTGGAAGTGGAGATGAATCACGGCCATGAAGAAATACAGCCCAGGAGAGGACTAGATCTTCCTCCTCCTTTCAAAAAGCACCATCACAGGTGAGGTGGCTGTGCTTGAGCTCTCAGCACAAATGTCAGCAGCACAAAAACACCTCGGCAGCTCTCACTGCCCTGTTAAACACGGGGGTCAGACCGAGGGGAACATTTTGCTTCAAGGGGAACACAAAAGGGCAAAGCGCAAGACACTTTTTTTTTTTTTTGTGTAAAAACTTACATAAGTTTATTGAACTGATCCAAACCAATTACCTATTTGGCCTGAATTCCACCGCTAAGTCTGCGAGCAAAACCAAAGGCAAGTCGTGGGAGCGGCAAGAATATCCCCCATGAGAGAAACCAGAATAAAAAACGAGATGGACTTACAGTTCTTTTTCTTTGAAATTACACAGGGATGCAACATTAACAGGGAGCAAGAACAGATCTTCATGTTTAAATTATATTTGAAATTTCCAGTAACTGCAGGAAAGCAATCACAGAGGCAAAGGCCCGAGATGGTTGAAGCCCCTCGAACGCTGCTCTGGGGAAGGCGTCTCTCTGCGCCCACAGAAGTGCCACATCCAAACGAGGGAGGCACAGCTGCCAGGAATACATATTTTAGCCTCTGGGCTGCTTCCAGCACCTCGTTTGCATTTTCAAATCTGCACACGAACAGAACCTACGGAATCTCATTTACAAGCGGAAAAACGGCAACCGAGGAGGCAGAGCCAGTGCCAGAGATTGCAGACCCAAGGAGACGAGGGCACACGGGGAGCCCCTCCCCAGCGGCAGCTCCTCCGAGCCACCCCGGGCCACACTCTCACCTGCCACTAGGATGTGTGCAGCTCCCAAAAAAACGGTGTTACAAAGCCCAGCGGGGGAGCAGAGGGCAGTCAGCACGCCATGAATATTCATCACATCACCCCTTAAGCGATCCGCCCGAAACATCTGCTCAAAACACCGATAGTCAACAGCAACGCTATCCAAAAACACGAGAGCACAGCATCCAATCTCAGCACACGGAGCCGTGTGACACTTTGGTATGTAGCTTGTCACCTAATTCCCGGTGAGCCAGAGGCTTGCCTTGAGGGGCAGGCTTTAATGCATGAACTAGCAGGAACAGCAAAACAGCTCTCGACAAAAGTAGCCCTCTGCTAGAAGACACAAAAGCTAGGGAAGCTTGCAAACCTATTTTGTTTTCTCCAAGGAATGTGGCAGGGCCAGGGATGTTTTCACCTGGGCACAGCCCTTCCTGACACTGCATGGGTTTAAATCAAACCTCCTGCCACGTCAGGACCCTACGGGATTCTCAGCATCCCAAATCTCCTCTCCCACTCAGAGCCCTTTCCTCTCTCCCCAAGACATGGCCCCTATTAAGTACTAACATGGCACATGCACAAGACCCTTTCCCAACAGGTATTACAAAAGGAAAGGGATCTGGGGTATTTCCCCCCATCAGTTGTGTGCCTTTTGGTCCCACTTTCCGAAGTCGATCACCTGGACACATAAACTGCCTCTGGGTTTTGGATGTGACTCCTTCTCCTCGGGAAGACAACCAAGATTTTTGGTTTCCACCCCGCGAGTGCCCCACAAGCTGCAGCACAGAAGGTGAATGCCTTGAGAACACCACCCAGAAAAAACCCTCCCCTGGAGAAGTGGCAAAGTGGTGATGTTGATACTGTGACTTCTGCCCCGCCCGACCAGGGGAGCTGGGTTGGGTGTTAGCACCAAATCCCCAGCACTCGCTGACCTTGTATGTCAGTAGCTGTTCTCCTTTCCCATCTTCCAGTTCCCACCAGGTCTGCCACAAATAAAAGCAGGATTTACTGACAGTTCTGAGCTGGTGCAGTGACAGCACCATTACCTCCAGGGACAGGCCAATTTTTAGTGGGCAAACAAACTTAAAAGCACATCCTTGGGTCTTCTTTATCATCCCATTCAGCTCTTTAATGGTCTTTGTTTATTCCCTTCTCTGAAACCGAGACACTTAATTGTGCTGAGAAAGTTGGTCAAGAGTTACAGCATCTCATTAATAGCAGGTACAGTGCCATAAATACACCCACAGAGGCAATCACTGCTCTACAGAATTAGGTCAGAGATACTTTTGCATCCCTCTCGGTCGCTTACCTCGGACACTGCAGCGACTCAGGGACAACCTACTTGCACTGGAGGTCAAGGGCTGAAATAGGCTTCTAATATTAAACAACCATATCTTCATAAAACTTTGCTTTATAACAAAATATCTTATTAACCACAACTTTTCCTATTCGTAGGTATGTATATATATCATACAGAAAGTGTTGGCTTAAGAGTTCTGCTATAAGGCAGCAAATTACTTTCGCTGCCCAAAACGGAAAATACGTCTTCAGTAAAGCTCTAGCTTATAAAAGCATCATTTTATGTTACACTGCCACTACCTCCCCGCTGTTTAGTTTCACAGGTACCACAGCTCTGCAGGTGCATGCTGTGGTCTCTATGCTACCTGTGGAAAGTCTTGCTCCCTTTCCTATTGCTCATTTCGACGGGGCCAAGAAATCGGTATTTTTGGCAGGGGGGGTGAGGCACAAATTATTAATTTTTTCTAAAATCCTCCCGTTTTTAATGCTTACTTTGGATAAGGAACTACTCCCCCCTCTGAACTATCCCCATATCCTGAACCTGAAGACTATGAGATAACACTTTACCCCCTCCCCATCCTATCCCACCCCACTTTCTAGGTGAAATATGAAGAGAAATACACAACTCCAGGGATATCAAAGGAGCTTGGTGATGTGGACAGAAGCATCATGGGAAAGAAAGTGCACGTGGGGACAAGGGAGCATTGCAAAATTAAGGTCAGGAGTTCATGTGTAACAAGAGCCCTCACTGCACAGCTTCAAAAACTTTTATGCAGCTGCTTGTAACTAGGAAATCTGAAAAGTCTTCAACTTGTCAGGGAGCAGAGGAACAAGGGAAGACACAGGGAAAGGAAACAAGAGATAGGAAGGAAGGAGGATTTCAGTGAACAGGAAAGGGAATCTGCTCTGAAGCAGAAAACAGGGGCTAACTTAAGCAGCAGCACAAGGTGGGGGAAGCCAATAGAGAGTGAAAACCTGCTGAACAACAAACACGAGTCTGGTTGCTTTGTTACTCAACTTGTAGGAACTGGTCCGAGCCGACACATTCTCCTGGCTCGGACCCTAAGCAGGGACCCCCAGCCAGGGGCCCCGGGGAAAGTGCTAAGGTTTGAATTCTGGTGCAACAGCAACAAACACAAACTTCAACTTCACTCTTCCTCTCCTCCCTGGAGAGGAATTTTAGCCATTCCACGTTCAGTACCAGCTGGCCCAAGGTTAAGTGCATGGAGGATCTCTTCAGCATCAGGATGGACGACGGCCAGTGGGGGAACCTCTTCGACCCCTCGCTGACCTGTTACTCTACAAGCCCTTCCAACACAACGCCCATCCCACCACACTCCAAAATCCACTTTGCAACACACCCAAGGGTCCCTTTGCCCCCAGCCTGCCAGGGCTACAGGCTGCAGACACAGTCTGAGACCGGTACAGCCACCAAAACATCCTTTTCCCCCCAAACCAACATGGATACAGGGCGTGTGTTCTGAAAGGAAGGTTTCTTTCTGCTAAATTCTCTTTTTCTCCCCCATTTTGTGCACTCCTAGAAACCAAACCAGCGGAGTGAAGTGGATGCACTAAGTACCTGAGCTCTGAATCAAGCGGAATAAATACTGTTGGAGATCTTGTCTGTGAACTCGAGCACAACAAAAGGTTGAGACAGCACCAAGCTGCAAGAAAATACTTCAACAAGCTCGAGCCACAGTCGGGTAGCGAGGCCAAAGGGAGCTCTGGTGGAGCAAAACACCAAAAACTTAGGAAAAGAAAACAACAGGTCAAATTCTGCACCGAGCTGTTGTCTCCCTTATGGACCCTGGCATTCCTTAGCTTGAACAACTGACCATTCACGCCAAATCACGAGTATACCGGAGCATCAAAGGAAACATCAAGGTATTGCCCACACTGAAACACACCTACTGAAGTCAATTGTCACCTCAAGGTCACCTGCAGTGGATGGTGGGCATTGGTTCTCACGTCAGGGCACCTCCTCCGGGCTAAGAAATCACCTGCTACAGAAACACAACCAAACCTCAACCAACCAACTGAAACAAAAAACCTTGCAAAAACTCCTTAATGCATGTGTGCGGGTGTGTGGGGGCATGTGTGTGGTCAAGAGAGGCTATTTCATTCTGGGCTCCACGTAGATTTTATCCCCATCCCGGATGCCGTAGGAATGCAGCGCTCGGGAGCTGTACTTCATCTCCTCGGGACCGAAGGGAGCCTCCTGGTCCAAGTAGAAGAGCAGCATGTTGCTCGTGGACAGCTGCACCACAGTCTTTAAGTGCTTCTTCAGCTCTGCCACAGTCTGGTCGAGGCGGATGGACATCTCCTCCACCTTATCCTGGAAGTGAACCTCCACCTTCGCGCTGCTCTGAGGCCGAAGATCCACCACGGCCAAGGGCTCCAGCTTCCCGTACTTGGTGACCAGCTCGTGATACCTGGAAAATTCAACAGTGCCACCATTAATGCTGCAGTCGCACAAATGCACATTTCACAAGTTCTGAATATTCCTCACATGAGATCACACTGACCCTCATTCAAGTTTGATGACCTGGAGGGACATTCCCTAGGAATAAGTTTGGATGGCACGAGCACTGTTTTGTCCCCTGCCAGCAGGACACTTCACAGAGCACAGAGTGTTTCTCAGGCAAGATGCTGAAAAGATATTTGGAAGAAAGAGAGGAAGCCACACTCACAGCTCTACAACTCCTGCTCCAGTGCAAACACTTCACTAAAGAGTGCCAGAACCCAGCCAGTGCTCACACAAAGGACACAGTTTAGATCTAAATTCTCTGTGGCTTCACGGTTTAACTGATTGTCAGACATCCCTGCTGCTTTCCAAAGGGGCAGCTGGGTCCCAAATGTTATAATCCTCAAAATCACCGAATCAAGGTGAGCTGGACAGTTTGGAAGGTGACAACAAAACAGGGGACTTCTTGCCAACTGATCCTTCACACCTACTCTAAAACAAGATGGGATTTTTACCAGCAGACCCACACACCCCACTGTCACTTTCTCCTTGGAGCCAAGTTCTCTTCCCAAGCTCCACCCCAGGGAGCCATTCCTGGCAATGGAAAGTCTGTCTCAGCAGGTATTGCTCCCATCAGGCAAGGCTGCATCTCCCTGCCTGGCTGGGAAAGAGGCAGAATGGCAGCACAAAACACAATGGGACTGCAATGACAAAGGCAGAGCTGCTGAGGAAAGGTAACATTTCAGAGCCCCTCCGCTCTGCCCAGCACAGAAAGCGCTTTTTGTTCCCGATCCCAGGCCCAGCTGAATGCGATCGGTGCCGTGTCACGGCCCCTGTTGAGCCATGATGGGACCTGGCAGGCTGGGAGACCCCAGGGAGTCCTGCCGGAGGCAGGAATGTTCCTGGAGAACAGCAGCCCCTCTGTCTGCTGGGAAATGAGGTAAGGGCCACAACGCACTAGGATTTCCCCAGTCTCACGGACAGACCGAGCCTTCCCCAGGGCAGAGCGGCCAAAGGCAGCCTGGTGCCCTGCTCTCACAGGCACCTGCTGACAGGATCAGGACTATTTGTTTGGAAAAGCCATTACTGCTGAGAGGAGACGACACACTCCCCATATTTGACCCACTTGCAGCTACAGCAAGTGCCAACCAACGTGTCACCTGCGGGGAGGGTTTCTCTGCAGCACAGTTTCCTCCAAGTTTAAAAGGATTTGTCAGCAGGGAAAGAGGGAGAGAGGAACCCACCCCTTGCTGCTCCAAGCCCTGGGCCCACTCTGGGACATCCCTTTAACTCTCACCATCTCTGCTGCTGCAGACCAGCAACAATTTCTTATGTGCCAACCAGAAATACTG
Organism: Pseudotriccus pelzelni; assembly: GCA_035584735.1. NCBI lineage: Eukaryota > Metazoa > Chordata > Aves > Passeriformes > Tyrannidae > Pseudotriccus > Pseudotriccus pelzelni. The sequence goes on from JAWMRA010000063.1 coordinate 4,378,609, forward strand.
TCCTGACTGGTGCACTGAGGGCAACTGGAGTGAACTGGGTTGATGGTGGGCAGAGGGTAAAGAGAGGGGCAAATTTCGAGCGAGCTGAGGGAGAGAAGCACCATGAGTGGGCTAAGATGACCCAAATATGTGCTGTTAACACATGGAGGGTCAGGCAACACTCCCTTACGTTTTCTTGTGTCGAGGGAAGGCAGAAGCAGCTTTGCAGTCTGCCCCTGGTATGTGAGCTGCAAAGCCAGTCAGGAGTCTGAGTGACTGGCTTCCCTCAGATCAATAGGGATGAAGGCACACTGCTTATAAGGTTCTTTTGTACCCCGATAATAGGCACCCTGGAGACTTTTCTAATCACCCTTGCAGACACTGGCTGCCAGAGCAGAGGATGCTGAAGAACTGAGCCTGGCTAAAAGTGCCTCTGATAGTCTGCAGATAAACAGTGGCCCAGACAAGCAGAGGAGTCATTAAAAACCCACAGACATGGCGACGTCACTCCAGGAGACAGCCAATATTGGATTGTACACTCAGTGCTCCCTCTAACCCACGGCATCCAGAGAGATAAATTGTTCTTTCCATTCCCCTCCCTCCCTGATCCCTTCCAGCTGCAGCCTGGGAAGACACAAATGCAAGCGCAGGGGGGGTTTTCTCCTGACAGAGCTTATCTCACGCCGCACCTTGGCAGCCTCGAGGGGGGCTGCTCCCACTGGGAAGTTTTCCGTGCTCCAGTGTGTCCTCCCTCTGCTCCAGGCAGCACTGCAATGCAGATGTTGTGCCCCCAGCAACAACATGTGTGTCCTGATTAGATTCTAATTACAAACCACCTTTGGAGAGACCACACCAGATCCGGGAGCAAAGAAGGGGAAGCTTTAGCAACAAACAGTCACAAAATCTCTCTGCAAAGAATGCCAGGTTTCCCTTCCTACAAGGGCTGCTGCCAAGGGCCCAAGAACTGAAACCCAGCCCTGAGCACTGGGGACACTCTCAGCCATCTGCAGCCTCTCTAGAAAATAGCCTGTAGTGGCACACAACCCCTCCAGGACAGAACAACCCTCTTTAGTAGCTGCAGGAGTCTCTTGGAAACACTGCACAGATGAAGGGATTCAGACAAAGAGGCCATTGAGCACAAAAAAGGCAGTAAGAGTGTTTAAATGTTAAGAAACCAGAGGGGGAGGTAATTTTCCTAGCAGGTTGGTCAAAATCAGCCTGGTTTTCTTGGATGGGTGAGACATGAGTGATCTCTTACACGAGATCCTGGAAAGAACCCCAGTGGTGTGTGGGGATGTGTAACCATGCGGGTGCACACAGCCTGTTCCCGAAGTCCGTGTCCAGAGACATGAAACAGCTTTCTTAGAAACAGAATGTTATGGAAAATAATCCATTTTGGGAGCATCACCATGAGCTCACAGTCCCTGCCTCCCCTCCCTCTCCCCTGCAGTCTCTGACTCTGCTGCCATCGCTTCCAATATTTCTTCCAATTTTTACGCTTCAAGGGCTTCTAAAATTACAAGCCAGGACTTGTCCTCAGGAAAAGGCACAAGAGGGATCACCAGCTGTCTTGTCTCCCTGACTACATGAATGCCCTTTGCCTCTGAACTGACCCCAGTATGCCTTTAACAAATGTTATAATCACTGAACCTATCGGTATTCATAAAAAACACCCTGCCCTCACCCCCTACTCCAGCCTTCCCATGCCCTCACTGTACCAGCAGGTCACATACCCAGAGCTTTAGGAAAACAGGAGGTATTTTACCTAAGAATTAAGCTGGGGAAGACACTGACCAGCCAATGAAAACACTGACCAGATTCCATTTGCACCTCTGTCACCCATTCCAGGCCATACCTTTGACCTTCAGTGTGTCCCCACCTCTGTCTGTCCCCTCAGAGTCACACACAGAGCCTTGCCCTACCCCTTTTCTGTAAAAAAAGGGGCTGCAAAGTACTGCTGTCAAAAAGCACGTGAGGGTTCTAGGGCAAAAGGCACATCAAGGCAGTGGCCTGATGGTCCATGATCCTTCCTCAGCCCGTTAGCAGCAGTAAGTAGATGCTGGCACAGAGAAGGTACCAACTGAACAGCATCTGTCCAAGTTCATTAGTTTAACCAAGATGAACGGGTCATTGGATATACTTTTCTGGCAAAGAAAAACCATCAGGCTTGTGATTTGCAGGCCTGAAAGTGGGGGGACAGCTTCCCATTGCCACTCACATTCCACACACCAGATGGTCAAGAGGATTGGATGCCCTGGCCTGGCACCAGAGAGCACGATCTGCCCAGGCTTCTGGGCGCTCCCAAATACAGGTGGATTATGAAGGGAGCCATCAGAGGGGCCAGGAAACAATGAAGATCATGAACTGAACAGTCATGTTGTTTAATGACACTTGACATAGAGAATTTAAGACCAAATTTGACTCAGGAGTGATCCTACAGGTCATCAGACAACACACTAAAATAACGACTTCAGCTAAAACAGACCAAGGATTCCAAGGCAGGAGGAAGGATGGAACAGTTAGCATGGATTTCCCAGGTAACATCACCTCTCCTTTAGCTTCCCCACCCTCCTGCCCCTGCTCTGCACTGCACAACAAAGAATTCCCACCTGAATGGCACCTCCTCCTCCGGGAACTCCATGTAATACCGGATGAAGAATCGCTCCGAGTCCTCTCGCTCCCCATCGGCAACGATGCTCCCGTTGAGCTTGATGATGGATGGCAACCTGCAGGCAGGACACCAATTTCATGCACTTTCTCCAAGCACATTCAAAATTAAGCATTTTCATTTCACCACATGACAATTTTCATTTCACGTTTGAGACCCAAAAACTCCTCTGAGAAGCAGAGAAGTCAGACAACATTTCCACTGCTCCGGCACAACAAAACCAAGCTCCAAATCTTTCCGAATTCGCACACAACTCCATCTCCCACTCCTTTTCCCACAATTACCTGCTCCCACCCGTTCATTGACACCTCAAGCTCCCGCTGAGCAGAACAAAGAAGGAACAGACCTGGCTATTAGCAGCTTCCTGCGCTCCTCGGTGGTGTAGGACTGCAGCAAAGGAATTCCCAGCAGTTTCACTTCCTCGAGCTTGGGAAAAGAATTTAACTTGTCAATGTCTTCCCAGCAGTGCAGACCTGCTCAGAAGGAAAGGTTTGTGTAAACAAACACAGATAAAACATCCAAGACAATGAGACACAGCCAAAGAACACACGTGACAGGCGAGTGTCACTGCTGTTCCTTTCGCTCATGAAGTGCTAAAAAAAACCCTCCTTTTTTTGCTGACAAGACAGAGTAGCTGAAATTCTCTTGGTCTATTTTCCAAGTCCAGAAGGATGATCTCCATGGCTTAGGTTTTTATGGATCACTCATTGTTTGGCCCTGCTGCTGAGGACTGACCAGCATCAGTTATGATGGCTGTGTCTATAAAGGGATGCTGCCTTTACAGTATTAAATTCATCAGGGTTTATGTGATTACAGACATCACTAAACAGCCATCAACTGGTTTTACCTTGCACTCGTGACCACCTTGAGTCCTGTTTCTGCTCACAACCCAACAGTAAAACAGTCCCAGAAGCCATCCAGGCATTTAATGAAAAAGGCTTTAACTCAGTTTCAGCCCCTGGTATTTGGGATAACAAAGCAAGCAGGGAGGGTAAATAAAAAAACCTGAGGATTGAGCACCAGTAAAGCCCTGAGAGATCAACACAACTCGTTGCAGAGTCTTCACATGACACAATTTTGGAGTGCAGCAGCCCTGTCTGAAAAACCCAAGAAGTTTAACATGCTCCTTGGGATTTCTACTTGACTTCCAGCTCCCAAAACATCAAAATGCAACACAGAGCCTGGAGTTCTTAAATACCTGGCATCAAAACCGCAAAACTACTTACCACAGAGGCACTTGTTCCTCAGTGAGACAGTGCTTTCAAATCCAGCTTAACAGGCTTTTCCTCCTCTAGTTAGCTTGAAGCTTTTATTACGGGGATTCCTTGATGCTTACATTGTAAAGCATGTTAATAAAGCACCTGCTACCTGCCTGACACTTAACCAGCACTTGCACAGCATATAAAGCTGTGAAGAACAAAAGCTGATGATGCATTTAGGTGCTCCTGCAGACGAACTTGTGGTGCACGTGTCATCTCATAAACACGTCCCAGCCCTGCAGAGGCTGCTCTCTGAGCACAGGCTGCTCTTCCCAATATTCCAAGGGCTCGTTCTCTTTCTGGAGCTGAAAATTCCCTGGGGCTGAAGTGTAAGAGCAGCTTCAAGCATAGCTTGTGGTGAGCTCCTAATGACTGAGCACAGGTGACAGACAGCTTGATATGTGGTGCACACCTGCACAGACCCTCATTCTACCCAGATAAAGCGGGGAATAAAAGAAAAACGGGATTCTTTCATCCCCTCCACCGCCAGTCTTTTATTTATCATTCTCCAGCCAGGAGCACCTGAGGCAGGGACGTGAAACAGAGGGAAACTACTCACATAAAAAACCTTTGCCAGCTCATTTTGAGTCCACACTGCTCTGCCTCATCTTTTGAGAATGACTGACTACCCAAAGCAGCTGGCAAAGCCCACAGAGATGGGCTTGTTGTCACCTACACTGGAGGGGAGCTCTGATCAACCAGTCATTCATCCTGAGAACAAAACCCATCCTGCTCGCAGGCTCTCACCTGATTTGTGCAAGTTGATGGATCTCAGGTTGGGGAACAGCCTTGCCAGGGAATCTTCTGACTCTTCGATGGTGGTGAGGTTGTTGTTAGCCAGAATAAGTGTGTCCAGGGATGGAAACATAATTCCCAACTTTCGAATTTCAGTCCAGTCTTGAAGATTATTGTCAGTTATGTGGAGCAGTTTGAGAGACTGACAGCAAACAGGAGAACAAGACACTGTTTCGTAGTCATTAAGGCACAGGAAGAGCTCCTCCAAGCTGCACAGGGGCAGAAGGATCACGTCAGCACCTCAACACACCTTGAGAAGTGGTATTTCAATTTTATGTGGTTTTAACACAACTTCCCGAAAGTGATTTGCAACCTTTGAGAGCTCCACGTGGAATGTTTCCACTACACCTCTGCTCCCATCTACAAACCTTCTCCAGAGATTGAAAAAACCCTCCAAGTGTTTCCCTGGCCTCCCAGGATTAAATTTGTAACACAATGCTTGGGGTTGTCTTCCACATTTGTGCCAAACAAGCCACCAGACCAACTCCAAAAGCGACTGGTACCTGCTCCCAGCACTCCCCACTTAATTTAAAATGGTGTTTTGATACAACACTGATTATGATTTTTCCCCCCCACATCACTGGTTCTGCCCAAGATTCCCACTAAAGAAAGAACAGGTCCCACTAAGTGTTCAGACAACTAAACTGGCTCTCCCAGTCCCAGGGAAGGGGAGCTTGGCCACACAGGATATTCTGTGCTCACAAAGCCATACAAAGCTGTCATCAAAGTGAAGCCACCCAGGACATCCATGGGAGCAGAATGCCAAGGTGGCCCATGGCCAGGCCACAGAAACCAACCCTTTTGCAGAGAAAAGCAGGATGAACTATTACTTGACAAGTGGCCAGACCCCCCGAGGTACATCCCATTCAATTCCTGGTCTAGGTATGCACTGTACCACTCACTGTGCAGTGACTCACAGGAAAGGGGGTCACCTCCCTCATTTTTGGGTGATTATCCATCCATCTCTGGTATTTAGATTCAGAGGAGAAGCTCCAGGCTTTGCAGTGCCACACAAGCTCAGCTTTTAATACAATGTAAAGCATTCCCCTGGCCAGTTCCCAAACTTGCCAAAGAAAAAAAAAATCTCCTTTTTTTTAATCAATATGACGTTCTCATCCCTTACCACAAAGTTCCACAACCCAGCCCTGACCAGCCTGCAGCAAACACCCCTTTTTCTACACCCAGCTTCCCAGGCTTACTCAGGTAATTCCTGCAGGATGGTGTGCACTGTTTCCCAGGAAGCTTTGCTGTTGTTGAGCACAAGTTTGCGAACGCCGGCGAAGGACCCAGCACAACTTCTCTCTAGAACGGACAAACTGAGAGGGTTGGAACTCAAGTTTAGAAACTCCAAGTGGGGAACGTTGGACACAATTTTACTGACCTAATGGGGAGGGAAAACAAACAACAAACAAAAAAAAAAAAAAGAGAGAAAGAAAGCAATGTGTGTCAGGCAGTAATCAGAGCTCAGGCAATAATATCCCACCTCCTAAAAGGGGATCACCACAAGCCGAAGGAATGATATGGGGGGAAACACAGGGCTTCTGGATATCTACCTGTATTCATACTGCAGCTATTCCTGATCTAGATGGATTGGTTAATTGCTCATTTGCCTCAACAGTTCATTTCATTACACTCCCTGAGCAGCTTGGTAAGAAGGTCAGTCCCTCAGGAGAGGTCATAAAATCCACCTCAACCCCCACCTGGAGTAGCAGCACATTCCAGGAACCAGCAGGCCAGGCCTCTCTCAGCAGGAGCCATCACCTTGATACATCCCTTGAGTTTGTGGCCAACACTGGCCACTTGCTCAGCCTTCCACTGCTCCCCAGAGCTCAGTCAACCCATAAAGAACACCTCACATCAACCTCATTTCCCTCTTTGCCTTGGTGGGAAGCAGTGTGAGGGAATGGCAGCTTCCAGCACCATCCACACACCAACTGCACTGGCAAACTGGGGATTTACAGTGCCTGGGACAGCACTGTGAGTGAAGAGCTCAGTGCAAAGCCAGCAGATAGAAGAATGACACTCGTTATGTTTTCCATGGCCACAATAACTGAACCCTGTGCTTTTTTAATCTGTGGGTGATCCCACAGGTAGGAAGGGTTGCTACAAGAGCAGAGGCCAAAGCAAAGCCACCTAAAACCCCTGGGATGGAAGTTCAGTTCAGGGACAGTCAAAGAACTGACATTCAGGGAAAAAGACATTAGTCCAGAAAATAAATATGAGTCAGAGAACACCTGTCTGGAGAGCTCTGCTCCACAAAACAATTGGGATGGGAGGAGATGGGGCAGACCAGGACACACACAGGTCACTAACTGGGCCCAGTTGTTGGGAAAGGGTGATTGCCTCATGCAGAGATTGAATTCAAGCCTGGCAAACATGAAGTAATGACACTGCCTCACTTCACACCTCGTCCTGGGTGAAGTCATGTTTTGGGTGCTACACCTCAGGAATTAAGCAGACAAACTGGGTGACATCAGCCCAACAAAAACACAGGATTTAGCAAAACTGGCCTATGATGAGGGACAGGAAAAACTGTTCTTTCCAGTATTATGCTAAAATAATAAAAGGAGACATGAAAGCCCTTCTTCAGGATATAAAGGAACAGCAATGGATGCTCCTCTGTGCCTGCTGAGAGCAGGGCAGGGAGTAATTGGCTTAAATTGCAGCACAGGAGGCTGAAATTACACAGTTTAGACCATGAGGTTATTAGCTAAGCACAGGAACAGGCCACCCAGGATCTGGAATCGCCTTCACAGGCAGTTTTTAAGAGAGATATTTATCAGTTGTGGATGGGCTATGAAAACATAACCCTGTCTCAGAGGAAAGGGCCAATGTTCACAGAAGGCTTTCAGTTCCAGGGCAGCCTAAAGAGGCTGAACACAGAGCAGGGTGCCAGACATGGAGCTCGTGAGTGACCAGTGTGTGTGCAGCTCTCCCAAGCTCAGCCCCACCGAGCTGGGACATTTCTGCAAACACCGACAGGAGTTTGACACAAAAACCCACAAGACATCCCGTTCTTTTCCACCTATTTCCAACAATAAACACTAACATAAAAGGAGAGCATAATCCAGTGAGGAACTTAATGACACTTGAGCAGACTGAGATTGTTTTACTCACATTACATTGCATTTATCGAGCTTCTTTCACCCAAGCGCTTTGAAGGATTTTACAGTAGCACTTGGAATTAATTAATGAGGCTTCAGAAATACCCTTTGTGGTAAATGTTACTAAATCTGTCTTGCAGATAAGGAAACTAATGTGGAGAGAGAATAAACACCTTGCCCACAGTCACAAAATCAGCGACAAAGCTGGGAATTGACTGCCATTCCTTGGACCCCCACAGTTCTTACTCTGTTAAAAACTGCACTGCCCATTAACCTCTTGATGTTAGAAACGCCAGTTCCAGTGCTTTGCACGATAAAATAACATAAAAATGTATATTTTTCACCCACAGGCCAGGACTGTAAGTCACAAGGTAAATGAAGTGCCAAACTGGATTAATTTCACCCCATTTATCGTTCGGTTGCTGTCGAGGTAAATAAAAATCAGCTTCAGAGGCGAGAAAGCAGCCACTAAAAATGCAACTCTCCCCCCTTTACATGAAAAAAGCGCTTCCATAAATGTGAAGCACTTGCAGCCACAGTAGCAGCCGTCAGCAAGACGCAGATGCCACCATTTTACCTCGTGCCAGTCTTCCAGTTTGTTGTCGGAGAGGTCGAGCTCAAAGACGTGGGCGCAGAAGGCGGCGATCTCGTTCTCATCCCCGGCACAGGTGATGCCACAGCTGTTCAGCACCAGCACGCTCGGGAGGTTCAGGCGATCTGGGACACGGGGAAAAGAGAAGCTGCCCCCTGGTCAGCACTGAATTTTAGTGACAGAACCTCCAAAAGCACCCAAAAAAAAAATAAATCTGCCGGTCGTTCCCAAGTTGACACAGATTTAGGGAGCTCGGGGTAAACGTGGGTTTTATGCGGACTGACCGGCATCATCACAGAGTCTTTTTGATTCTATACGTGCAGTGCCACTCAGTATCAGTGCCCCTCAGTTACTGCACGTATTTCTGTCCACAGGCCAGCCCTTTGTCATTTATGGTGCGTCTCATATCGGTTCTTGCCAGAACTTGTGCTCTTCCCCAGGCATCTGCTGCAGCAGATAGGACACAGGACTAGGTGGAGCATTTGCTGCACTGCCAGACTCCCTTATCCCTTATCCTCTTGCCCTTAGTAACAGCAAGGATGTATTTAAGCATGTCTTTTCTAAGCTTTCCCCTTCCAAGTTCAGTGTGGAGGGTTCAGCGCTCCTACATGCCAGAAAAGCTCAGCTCTCTACTCTGCTTTTACATTTCTGCTTCAGTTTTGCTCTAATTCCTTCTCAGGCAGGTAAATGTCCTCAGAGCTATTCTACAACTAAGGACTCGGACCTCAATCACAGCTTGATGTGCTAAGGCCAAAACATGACAGAAAGCTGTGGATTTGTAACAGGAAACCATTTCAACACAAGGAATCCATGGCAAGACAAGGCATCAGTTCTTACACTCCTTCACATACAACGTGGCTTTCCCACCTCTCAGAAGTATCACAATCTATTAAAATTTAACAATCAGCTTCTTCCTAAATAGGTGGCCCTTTTTCTCTCTCCTTAACACCTGACAGTTACACAACTAGAAAGGATTCCAGGAGCAGACAATTATCTGGAGCGATCTGAGTTTCCAAGTTTTCTGGCTTATTAGTGTTTCGCTTTTTAAAGGATTGTGCTGCACCTTGGGAATTAAGTCTTGACGTACTTTTAGGTCATGTTTCAGTCACATTTTAAGATGTGCCCTCTTTCCAGCACCCAAACAGCTCAGGTGAGCAGGTGCTCATTCACCTGGAGAGAGGGCACTGACTGAATATTCCATCAGGCCAATTTTCTGTTTGTGTTCTTTTTGAGCGACACACAGAGCGTTTTATCCTCAACTGAACTCAGGCTCTTTTCTCTCCTCTGTCAAACTCAGTTATTGGAAACTTCACCCAGCTGATTTCCATGGTTATTTTCCCCTTTGGGGCTGGTTGTGACACAAATTGACCTGATGGATGTTTTGACAACTCGTACAGATCGTGATGGGCAAGAGGTGACACAAAGAAGGGGCAGCTCTGGTGGGATGAATTGTGAATCTCAGACTCCTCTGTATAATCCAAGAACCAAATTCCAACATCAGAGCGTGAGGGAAGACTGAAGGGTATCAAATGGATCTAGTTTAAAGGAGATAGTGACACAGATTCTGCAGTCTGGGAGGCTCAAGGACATCCACAAGCAGCACAGAGCTTCAGACACACATCTGGCTAAATTCCCTTGAGGCAACAAGGTCAGAAGCACAGGAGAAGGGATTTCTGCACCAGGTCAGGAAACGTTTGGTGCCTTGAAAAGACCAAGCACACTGCAAATTCATCTCAGTCACTTGTCACAAAAGCAATCTGGCTGGAGATTCAGTGACTCTTCAGTGTGCTTGAAGCATGTCCCCTCCTGTGGACATTGGGCCCCTGCCCCTGCAGGCATCAAGCCTAAGCTGGTGGCACTGCATGGCACCACTGGCATTGCACCAAAACACTCCATGATTCTGTTCTATTCCATGATTCTGATTCTTTTACGCTGTAGAGAAACTCACTCGTTTTTCACATCAACCAGTTCAGTCACTGCATCCCAGTCACATCCCAGTTTCTCAGCTCACTGCTAAGAAGCACATTATAATACACATTATACTACATTGTAATGGTGCTTTGTTTTGGCAATTCAGGGTGATTCCCCTTTCCTCTGATTCCCTCCCAGATGCTCAGAAGGACCAGGAGCCTACCTTTCATGGGCGAGCCCTGTGGAGTTGCTGGGACGTGCACCCCCATGCCAGGTCCACGGCGATAGGGGAAGTTTTCAGGGCTGTATTTCTCACAGAGAACTTGCATGAAACTCCTTCCACTGGGCTGGTCCATCCTCCCTTCTTGGACTTCTGCAGAGAAAACAGAGCATATGAACAGTCAGTGACCAGTAATCACCTCTAGCAGTGGTGCCTGAGAACACAGGAGAGAAAGCAGCCAGATGGGTGACGGGTTTTATTTCTGAAGCATGGATTAGTCTAACAAGTCAAGTTCAAATTCAGGATTAAAGTAAAGCATTACCTGAAAAGAAGCCAAAACCAGAAGGCCCAAGCTGCACAAACACACCATCACAAGCCCTCCTTACCCCACATGTTCTTACAGGACAGCTGCAACATGCCCCAGGCTGCCAAAGGCCACTTCTGCACCTCCCAGGAGGACTGTGAGGAATCCACAGCTGACCTTCAAACACACTGCCAGGGTGGTGAGGAGGGGAAGGAGCAAACAGCTGTTTGTGAGTAAGAGATTGCTCAAACAACTGTTTACAAAGTCCCCTTTTCTGCTGTGTCACCAAACACTGCCGAGCACATCGTTTGGCCGGACCAAAAGGCGAGTTTTGCCAATTCCATTCTGCAGCTGCCTAATGCATCTGGAAGATAACTGTGCCCTTCCTATCTAGCCATGACACAGAACAGCACAGGAAAAAGGACTTGGCACATCACAGGCTGCTGACCTGCCTACAAAGATACCAAGTGGCAGCTGGGGGTGTATTTGGCACAAGGATCCCTCGATGGCTGGCGTTAGACCCAGGTGGGACTAAAATTCTCTGTCCTACTTTCCTCCCTGAACTTGGCATTTTGTGGTTTTATAAGAGGAATAGAGCCTGGTACACGCACCAAGAAGCAGAAGCACGTTGTTCCCGGGTTTCCAGAGGTCTTGTAGCACAAAATCTAGATATAAAATCCCGAGCAAAAGTGATTTCAGGTCCCCTTTGCTGAGAACCACCTGTTTAACAAGCTCTACTTTACTTCTGCATGACCAGACTACCAAAACCACACCTATTACAAAGGACTTCAGTAGAACAAGCAGCAAGATGACTGAAGCCTGTTATAATTTTTAATTTATATATAAAGTTTATATGTCACAAATAGCAGCTGGAAGGATTGGTCTTACTCTAAAAAAAACCCCACAACCCACACTATTTTTAGCCCTCAACAACTGGGTTGATTCATATCTCAAACTCAATTCGTGTCACCAGTCTATCTAGAATCAAAAAAGAAATCCCTGTTAGGAACAAGGCATTTAATTTTAGGCTAAAATATTCCACTTGGTACAAGAACAACGTGCACTGACAGCCAGGGCTTTAGGCTGAAAGGCCTCATTCCAGAGTGGTTTGGGAGCTCAGGGCCATCCCATGGACAGGCAGTGCTTTCCAAACACACACTCAGACCTCCTGGGCTGGAAATCCTGGAAGTCCCCTGTGCAGAAAGCTTTCTGTCCTTCACATGGCTTTTCTGTCCTCTCAGTCTGCTGAGCAAACACCAGCTGCAACTTCCACAGGAGAAACTCACCTTAACATCCCACTAGAGGCAAAAACTGATGTTTTCAGCTACAGTGAGAGAGCAATCCAGAGCTGAGAAGAAAAAAAACTAACGACATTCACATTCAACAGCCTTGAATCATCAACATTTTCCTTCCCAAGCTTTGGTTTTGCACACCAGTGCCTCTGTCAGATGACAGAAATGTCAAGGAGTGTCAGCCACCTTTTCCACTTCCCTCCCGCGGGGTTTCCACAGCCACTATAATCACGTCACGCACGTGGCTTCCCTGAATCCCTACAATTATCCCAGAGCAAGGAGCAGCACGATGTGCAAAGCAAGGATGACGGGATTCAAGGGAATGTTGTCAACACAAGGGCACGGGGTGGGTGACCTGCAAGGTGCACGTCCCTGAGTGTTTCCCTGCTGACGGCACGAGGAACCATCCACATCCTAAAATAACTCTGGGGTTTCTAAAGGACAGCACAGAACTGTAAACGATGCACTGGGCTTCTAGAAGATGTCAGCAAACAGCCCCTGTCGTTCTATTGAAATGCTCTGCTGGAGTGACAAACAACAGAGAATCCCGGGATGGTTTCAGTTGGAAGGATCCAGTTCCAGGGATCCAGGGGCAGCCACAGCTTCTCTGGGCAACCTGTGCCAGGGCCCCACCACCCTCACAGGGAAGAACTTCCCAATGTCCTGCCCTTACCAACAGTCCCTCTCCATCTTTCCTACAGTTCCTGCAGTTCCTGGAAAGCCACAATGAGGTCACCCCAAAGCCTTCTGTTCTCCAGGCCAAAAAACCCCAACTCTCCCAGCCTCTCCTCACAGCAGAGCTGCTCCATCCCTCTGCTCATTTTGGTGCCTCCCCTGGACTCGCTCCATGTCCTTCGTGTGCTGGGATCCCACAGCTGGAGGCAGCTCTGGGAATTGTCTGCAAAAAGGAGCACGACCCTGCCTCAAGATTCCAGGGAAAAGCGGGTGCTGCTGCAGCTCGTGAGGGATGTGGAAAGAGAACTCCAAAAAAACACGAAAAAACACTTCCATCCCCATGCTGTGTGAGGAGAACAAGAGACCCTGGAGGAGAGTGGCACCATTAATGACATGCTAATGAAATTCCAGTGCCACTCCAGGGCCTGCAGGGCAGATCCTGAGCAGCCACACACCAAACACATCCCGACATATTGGTACACGGGAAAAACAAAGCAGAAGGAATGGATGAACAGCACAAACATCAGCCTGGAAGGAGCTGGAAGGTCCTTCTCCCGAGACGTGATTCAGGGGAATTATTTTTGATGTGATCTCGAGAGACAGAAAAGTGAATCACAGAACCACAGAATCCCAGAAAGGGTTGGGTTAGAAGGGGACCTTGGAGACGGTCTAATTCCAACCCCCCTGCCGTGGGCAGGGAAATCCTATCAGGATTTAGCAGGGATAATATGAAGACAGGCAGAGTGACCACCAGGACAAGCCACCCCACGAAGCCCAGCACGGCTGCGTGCTCACACTGCTGGGAGCAGCCAGCAGCAGCAGCAGGGCTCAGACCGCCCCAGGGACACCTGGCTGACCCCGAGCCGCGCTCCTGCCCCAAAGCGACACGGTGCCACCGACCCAGCGATTCCCATGGCGCGGCTGCCGCGAATCCCACCCGGGGCGGTCCCTGTCCGTGCTGCCGGGCGGGATGAGCGCCCAGCGCCCCCGGGCAGCCCGTGGGACCCCCCGAGGCCTTCCCCGGACCCCCCCGCCTCCTCGCCCCGCCCGCCCCCGCTGCCCTCACACAGGCCCCTCACAGCCCCGGGTGGCCGCGGCCTCGCCGCCCCCGCGCCCCGCCGGCCCCGCCGCGCTGCCGGGCTGTGCCGGGCTGTGCCGGGGTGTCCCTGTCGCCCCCTCGTCCCCTCCTTGTCCCGGCCTGTCCCCCCCGTCCCCCTCACCCAGGCCCGGCCGCCTCGTCCCGCATCGACCCGGAAGCAGCTCCAAAACATCACGTGACGCCGCGCGCGGTCACGTGACCGAGCCGTCCCTTCCCCCGGTTGCCACGGAAACGCCGACGCTCGTGACGTCATCGGTGTCCCCAAAAGTGGTGTTTTCCCCGGGATAAACGTGGCCCGGAGGGTCAAAGGGTGGTGATCCCGCCGCTCTGCTCAGCTCTGCCAGGCACAGCTGGGCTGCTGCGCCCGTTCCTGGGCTCCTCGGCACAGCAGGGAGCTCCTGGTGGTGCCTTAAGGTCCTTAAATCTCATTCTATAGAATTTTAATGCAGCTTTTAGCACCTCACAACTCGCCACCCCTCGTGCTGAGCTCCTGAGGTTCTGCTTAGCGTCCTTTTCAAGGAAAGATTTCAGCAAAAACATCCAGTTTGTACAGAGAACATAACGTAAAGTTTGATGCAACTTTAGACTAAATTATCAGAGATTTCTATCCCAAATGTCAAATGGTTAAGCAGTAGGGCGACACTTTTTAAAAAAAATTATTATTATATTTAGAGTGCCAAAGTCTGGCTTTCCCCCAGATCAGTCTCAACACTTGCTACTTTTTAGAATTTTCAGAGCTGTGTTTACTCCCTTCTGTGGAATGAACAAATGAATGTTTCCCCCCCGAGTCCTTGAAAGAGGGCCAAGCAGGGCAGAGAGAGGTGATGAGGATGAGGGAGGGATGAAGTGTTGCTCTGCAGGCAGGGGTCAGAGGGGTGTCTCCTGTTTACTCACTGTCTTTTCTGCAGTGGCTGGTCATGACCTCAGAAGGAGAGGATCACAGAATCCCAGACTGGTTTGGGTTGGAAGGGGCTTTAAAGATCCAGTTCCATCCCTCACCATGGGCAGGGACACCTCCTACACCAGGTTGCTCCAAGCCAGGTCCAACCAGGCCTGGATGACAAATCATGAAGGGATTGAGGACAAACCCACACGGCGACCAGCCTGCCTGGTTCCCCACCTCCATCCTCGCCAGGATGACATGGTGGGAGCGAGAAACTGCCCGAAGCAGGGCCTCTCCTCCCTGCCAGAGGCAGGGGGGTTTGGGGAGAGCTGCATTAGTCATGGCTCAATGGCTGCAGGGCATCCACACCCTCTGCCCAGGCTGTAACATCATCGGGACAGCTCTATCCTGTTACCTGCACCCCCCCAGGTCTGCACAGCACAATGGCACCATTGTGGGTGCTGCCCAGGCAGAGGGACCAGAAAATGTGCTCAGCAGCAGCCCAGGGGGATGAGGGACAGGCTTAACTCCTGCTCTGCCATGTATTTCCTGCCTCTCCTTGGGCTCACACCATGGGTTTGCACCCACGGGAGGCAGAATTATGGCAGATTCACAGTCTCTGTGTGCTGGTTCAAATGTCACCAGTTCCTCTCTGTGTGGAAGGGCTCAGGACCTGCAGGTGACACGGTCCCAACCCCATGGACCATCTCCATGCAGTCCTGCTGTGTCTCACCCTGTCCTCCCCACACTCCTCACAGCAGCAGCCCAAGCTGCCAGCACTGAAATACACTCATGGCTTTCATGTTCATGGACCTGTCTGCCCTTTAACAGAGGGAAAACCACTTTGGTGTTCTTTCTTTTTACCCTCTTGACTCAATGTTGGGTTTATTTCATTCCTGTGCAGGCCAGCACAGAGGAACACTGCCCTGCTAACACTCCTTTAAGAAACTTCACCCACATGCTCTGAATGGCTGATTTGGTTCTTTTAATACATTCTGGAGAGAGCTTTGTCTCCATTTGGTTTTCCTTCCTCCCCTACTTCTCGTATCTGTTTCAGTGAGATAAAGAATTCCATTGCATTCAGAGGTCACACTCTTTCCCTGACAATCCTCATGTTTTTTTGCACAGCTCACTTGTGCTGTTTGGTTGCTAGAAGGCAGACAGTGCATACTTTAGCTGGTAGCTGGCACCACAGGCCACAGTTGGATGTGCAACACATTTCAGTGGCTGCTTTCTATAGTTACAGATCAAACTGGATAGAACAGACGTCTGTGTAAACCTCCACTGGGTCAGTGCTGCAAGTGTGAGAAAGTGCCTGGCTGACTTCAGAGCCCATTTCAAGAGAGCTGGACGGGTCAGGGAATTGTTAGCACAATATAGTCTTCCACCTCTAGGGACCAGTTTGAATTCAGGCCCAAACTAACCCAGATTCAATGTACTTATCACGTTGGCTGCCTCATTGTTCAAGTGAAATAAGTTTGCTGGGGCTCAATCTCCTCCTCCCTGGCACACAAGTATCTGCTTGCTGAAGCTTTTACCACCCTTGGCCCCTCCCTGGCAGGCTCCCCTTTTTCCCACAGCCACCTCCCCAGGGTTGAAGAGGCCATGGGAACTGGAATTACCTCTTTTTTTCCTTGCTTCCTCCCCGTCTGGTTGTGCAGGGGATACCAACGATGATACTCCAATGCTGGAGCTGCTTCACTGACATGTCCATGTTATGTGACAGAGCCACCCAATCCAAGTTATTTTCATACTTTCAGAGCTGGACCTGATTAACCTCAGCAAGAAAAACAACCTCAATACCAAAAAAAAAAAAAAAAATTCCAGTCACAGTCCTTCACTCATTACTCATGTTTCTAATTCACCACTAATTAATGTCACCCACTGTCACAGGGGCCTGAGCAGGTTCATGGGTTTGCACATCCTGAGGCCAGCAGGGAACCAGTGTTACATCCAGAATAAAAGCCACAGACTCCACTAATTTTACTGTCATTTGGTCTGAAGGCTAAAAAAACCCGAGCACGTACTCCTGAAAAATTACCTGAGACGGGGAATCCAACAGAGTCTGTGAAAAATCAAACAGTTAATTACTGATTATGCTAATAAAATAAAAAAAAAAGTAATAAAAGCAGGCTTAATTCTAGTCAGAGTGAGGCATCTAAACCCAATTAATTCCCAACCCACACTAATAATGTTCAAAAGGTCTCTCTGTACCCAGGGCAGGAGTGTCACTGTCACACCTGGGGACAGGGACACACCGAGGTCACCGAATTTCCCCGGCTCACACACACACAGAGGCAGCAGCAGAGGAAGGAGCATCTGGGAGACTCTGCTGCTTATCAGAATACTTTTCCCTATATTTAAAACACCAGGGGCTTGAGGGGGAGGGAGAGGATTTAAACCAGGCAATTTTCTACTCTGTTTCTCTAGCTTTTTGATCCTTTCGCTTTTGGGTCTGGTAACCGCAACTTTCGTCATCCCTGGAGATTATTCTTCAGCTCCTCAAAGAGACTTCAATTTTCTCACAAATCTCTCTTCCTTTCACTTAATTTAAACATTTATGGCCAATTCCATGATTTAATAATGAGAAATAAAATTGGAGATTTACTAAGTGTTGGGAGACGACCTTTCACTCCATCTGGGGATTAAGAAGGGAGTTAAAGGTGTGAGCCCTGTCAGCCACGCTGGCCTAACCTGAGCCTAATCCTGACGGATACTGAGCACTCCCTGCTCCCTCCCAAGCAGGGAAGTCCTGTGGGCTCAGAGCACATTTGGCCCCATAAGACTCAAGCAGACTATAAATCCGGAGCAGATCTGTCTCATAGATATTTTGCTAATAACTTTAGAGCCCGACTTCATTTAGCACCCCTGCCAGCTGATCAGCTCCAAGCTGTTTCTCCCCACACCATTAATTTAAGGTAACTGTTCACTAAGATCTTTGGTTCCGCACAAGCGCTTCCCAAATCACTTCTTCAGCCTCTGTCAATTATCCCAGACTAATGCACCTTGAAGTTACCTTTTAGAGCAAACATTACTCCACAGTCATAATTCTAAAATATTACCAGTGGTCAAAAGATTGGGACAATGCAGCATTCAAACTTCAGAAATTGAGGCTGTTCATTCGAACGCAGAAACCAAAAATAAATCAGTGCCGGTGTCGTCTCAAGATCTATTGGATTTTCCTAATTCGGCAATTGCTGGGCATGTTCATAGGACCAAATGGACCTTGAGCCTTTTATTCAGTTGATTTCATTTTCTGGATGGCTACTATTAGATAAAGGCAGCTTCCTCAGGTACTGCTGCAATGGGACCAGCCATCAAATTATGTCTGGCAAATCAAATCCCACACACTCGGGGCTGGCTCGCTCCTCTGGCTGCTCTCTCACTCTCTCCATCACGGTGTGGATTCTCTTGGGCAGGATGCAGCTAAACCTGGTGTGTTTGGGAGACCCCCAAATCCACGTGGGATCTGCTGTGCCAGCTCCTGTGATCCCTCAGTGTGGTACCTTCAGGTGTTCACTGACCCAGCCTGAGCAGCAAACCTGGGCATGGACTGTGCTCAGTGCCCTTCTCCAGCCAGCTCTGGATCTGCCCCTGCTGCTCAGCACGGCCTGGCACCCACCTGCTGCCCCATTCCAGACACATCTCATTTTGGACCACGATACCCATCCTGTTCAGTCAGACAAAAAGGGCACCAGCAGACAGGAGTGAGCCCAGACGTGGAAATGGCTGTTTCTCCCTCTGCCAAATGCCCTGGATTCGTCACTAGTTGTTGTGATGAGACAGAGCAGTGTCACTGCTGTCTGATTTTGGAATGGGGCTTTGGCTGGGAGAACAGGACAAAACAGAGGGAGAAGCTGTCTCTTCCCATCCTATGCATGTAACAACTCCATTCCAGGTCTGGAGAACGATGCTGGCTGTGTCTGTGGGCTGCCAGCATCCATAATAATTAAACATTAATGTTAGCAAACACTTGGCAAATCCCCACCCGCTCTCAGAGTCCTTTGCAAACATGAGCAGATTAAACTTTGCCAGGCCCCCTCCAGTCCTACACATTAATCCAAAGAATTTCCTCCACTTCTGCTGTCTGACAGAGCATTTAGCAAACATGGGGAGGTTGGGAAGAGCTCAGGTCACCTCCACTTTACAGCAGAGTGGAGGCCCAGGGTGGCAAAGGGATGCTCCCAAAGCCTCAGCGAGTCTTGCTGGTGCTCCAGTTGTGGCCTCCAACCTTGCCCCATCCTTCCTCTGCCTCGCAGGTCTTCATCCTTATCTCACTGTCGAGAAAGTCCAAGCAGGAAAAGGATGCAGGCTTAGCCCGAAGTCTGACATGGGCCAGCAAGCTGGTGGGGTGATAGCTCTGCTGCTGAGACACAGCAGCCACCACAGACACAAATAACCCTGAGCAAAGCGTGGCCCAGCCACAGCAGTGTCCTTAAGAAATGCCCACCCATTTGGCCCAGCCACACAGCCAGGATCGTGCCAGGGCCATTACAAACAACCAGCAAAACAAACCTTCCCCACAGAACAGAGCAATCCTGCTCCCATCTGATTCCCACCACGGTGTGACCTCCATTTCAGCTGTCTGGGGCCTCAGGATGATGTGGCTGATCAGTGGCTCAGGAACAAAACCAGAGGCTGTGTGTTCACCTCCCTGTTCCAGTTTAGTTCAGCCAGCAACAGTCAGAGCATCCTCCCTGGGCTGAGCTCGTGAAAACACAAGAGTATTTGCTGTAGACTCTGGAAGAACAGTCAGTTTTAAGCTTGCAGTTCAGACATCCCAGTGCTCATCTGGGAATAAGAAGGTCTGTCTTTTTTTCCTCCCCTAGTTCTTTCCCCTCATTTGTGTTCACTTTTGGCTTTGAAATAAATTGCTTTAAATCTCAGCTCAGCAAGAGCTAAGCCTGAAAAGCCAGAGGACTTCCATTCATGAACATTTCCTGGGAGCTCAGGCAAAAGCCAAGCTGAGACCTTTTTTCTAAGGTTAGGCAACGTGAGGAGAAGTATTTGGGGATCAACAGCAAAGAGATGGTGCTTGGAAGGCAGAGATACTGCACCCAGCTCTGGGAGCCCCAGCACAAGAAGGACATGGACCTGTAGGAGAGAGTTCAGAGAAGGCACCAAAATGATCAGAGGGATGGAGCAGCTCTGCTGTGAAGAAAGGCTGAGAGAGTTGGGATTGATCAGCCTGGAGAAGAGAAGCTTTGGGGTGACCTGATTGTGGATCTTTCAGTGCCTGAAGGGAGCCTGCAAGGAAGATGGAGAGAGACTATTTACAGTGGCCTGGAGTGACAGGACAAAAAGTAATGGCTTTAAACTGACAGAGAGTAGGTTTAGATTGGATATCAGGAGGAAATTCTTCCCTGTGAGGGTGGGGAGGCCCTGGCTCAGGTTGCCCAGAGAAGCTGTGGCTGCCCCATCCCTGGAAGTGTCCAAGGCCAGGTTGGACGGGGCTGGTGGGAGGTGTCCCTGCCCATGGCAGGGGGTGGAATGAGATCATCTTTAAAGTCCCTTCCAACCCAAACCATTCTGGCATTCTATGATACAGGGAAAGATGGAAGAAAACAAGTTTGAAAAAAACAAGGGTCTTTAGACCATGCTGGTCTAAATTGCCTTTTCCTCACCAGTGTCAGTCAAATTCCCCCTTACCTCAGTTAACTTTTTTTTCTCAACAAACCAGCAGGATCTCTCTGTTCTCCAGGCTGCACCCAGCTGACTCAGAGGAGTTGAGGATGTGACTATGCAGAGCCCTGATGGGCCATGAGAACGACCTCCACCTGCCAGGAATGGCTCTTTCCCTGCCTTTACACCCCAACAGACGTTTTCTGTCCCTTGCACCCTTCACTCCACACACGAGACAGCGAAAACAACAGAAAAAAATTAGTCTCTACATATTGACCAGAGTGCAAAAAACCACTATTCCAAAACAGCCTGAGTCAAGAAACAAGAAATGTTATATCTTTCCATTGTAACAGAGCCTGATTTATCACGTTGGAAAGGGTACTTTGTGGAGGCAAATGGCCAACTAGTCCCTTTGATACATGGAGATGCTTCAAGATAGGTATGATATAGAAAACCTCGGCAAAGATATGTCCCAGCTAATCTGACAGTTATCTCTTTTACAGCCAACTACTGTCATTTCAGTCTTTGAGAACTGCCAGAACTGCTCTGATAACTGCAGACCTAAACACAGCAGAGGAGAAAGCCTTTGTTAATTAAGCTTCCTTCATTTTCCTAGTGATCTGGGCTCAGCAGAGCTCCCGGGGAGCCACTGCTGTGTGGCCCTTTGTGCTGGTGATGGACTGCCACATGTCCCCCCCCAGGACAGCTGCAGATCCTCCTCTGCCGCCTGGAATGCTCCCTGGGATGAAATGCTGCAGTCCTGCCACAAAACCAGACTAATAACTCAAATGGAGCACAGCAGATTCCCCCTTGGAAGGGAAGAAAAAAAGCCCTCCGCGAAGGATGCACAAACCTGCCCATTGTCCGAGCCAGCTGATCCAGGGCTGATTTCCCCAGCGCGGTGTCGAGTTCCAGAGGAGCCTGTTTATACTGAATTCATCAGTGGCACTTTGTGCCCAGAAGAGTCCAGCTCTCTATTTTCAATCAGTTAGTGGCCATCAGACCCTAATGGGGTTTCTGGAACTGTGGGTGCTTTATCCTCTGTTCAGCAGGCGTTTGGCCACACCGAGCTGTTCATCTGCTCTGTTCAAGCTGCAGCTCCTCACTAGGAGATACTCAGTGGGCTTGCAAGTGCCACATATGAGCTCAGACTTACTTCTAATGGCAGTTTGCAGTCCCTTTTCCTGGTTCTGCCCCCACATACTCCTCTAGGTCACTGGGTTGTTTCCCTTGCCCTGGAGAGGTGCCTCCCTTTCCTCCTGATGGGCAGAACCACCTCTTCCCTCTAGTCAAAGTCACTGCAAGAAATTTCATCACCTTGATGGGGTGCACAAGCGAAGTAGAAAAGAGAAACACTCTATCTTGCAGGTAATTACTTTCAGGGCTGAATTAAATGAGCTGATCAGGGGGCTCTGATCACTCACCAGCTTTTTCATAGCCAGATCATGACAGCTCCCCCCAAACCATCCAAAGTCCATCTGTGCTTATTTGCTCTTTCATATGAGACACCAGCCACCAGACAGCCTCCTCCAAGCAGACTCACCCACAGGTCCCTTCCTTTCCCCAAGGGAATGTCTTTGCCATTCAGTCGTTACCCCAGAACCACCAAAACCAGTTACCCACATTCCTGTGTCTGCCCCAGTGCCCACAGCTGCAGTTCCCAGTGCTGGTGGGATCTCCACCAACTTATGTAGGACTCAGACCCCTTCCAAATCCTTCCTGTAACTCCGGATCTCTGCCAAAAATACAAAGCAAAAGGAGAGCTATTCCCTTCGCCTCTTCCTCCACCTCCTTGGTCACTTACCTGGTAAGGCACTTGGGGTTCAAGGAGAGAAGAGGACTTGGCAGGGCAGGAACAGTGAGGATTTCTGTGGATCTGCAGTGGTTAAACAGATTCCTGCCTCAGGACCACCGAGGGCTGAGTCTCTAGTTTATGATTTATAGCTCACCATCTCTCTTCCCAAGGTCCTGCAGGCTCCTGTGTTCACACAACAACCCCTTTCTATTTTATGTGCCACTCAGCTCAGTAAATGCCCTCGGGCTAGTCCAAGCCTCGTTAATACCTTTACCCATGCAACCTCCGGGGAGAAAACAGCTTTTTATCAACGGAACTGCCTGGAAAAACAACACAAACATGGGGTTTAGCACATGGGGGGAGAGATTCCAGGCCTTTTAGTTAGGAAGCTGCCAGACTGCTGTGGACTGAGCCAGGGCTGGGGAATTGGCTGCCACCACAGGGCGAGACGTGAGCCCTCGGCCCCACCGCTGGGCTCCCGAACAGAGGGGGCTCCAGGAGCCTCAAACAAACCACTTAGAAGGGATAAAGCAAAGTATTACATTTTAATTGATCTAATCTTTGGCTCCCAGTGGAATTTGCAGAGATATCTTACTAGAATTACCCGAGGTTTATCAGGAGACAGCAATACTGGGAAAGTGCCTTTTTGCACGGCAAACCGCTCCAGATCTTGAACTGCATTAGCATGGGGACTGGCTGAGCAAAAGAGCCCCCACTGTAGTTTCAAAGATGAGAATCAAACTGGGGAGAGAGGGAACATGTGAGATGTAAACCCACCTGGGCACACAAATGTATATGGGCACAGGCACATGAATAATGCTCTCTGCTCCCTCGGGTGTGAAACCTGTGAGTGTTTTACCAGGGAGCAGAAAATACAGGACAGAGAGACATTGGAAAAAGCATCTAAATTACTGTAGCTTTTATCCTCCTCTTCTGAGGTCCATTTCTGCTCTGAGTGCAAAACCTCTGAACATTAAAAAAAAAAAATAAAAAAAAAAATAAAAAAAGAGAGAAGAGGGCAAAAGGGACACGTGATAAATCTCCTTAAAATACAGACCCAGATCTAAAATACCACGTGGGTGGGGGCAAGCTAAAAGGAGAGAGAAAAAGCAAAGACACTGAGAAACCAGGTGGTTTCCCGTAATTTTTTTTCTTGACATCCTCTGTCTGAGCAGATGACTGGGAGATCTTTGGAGATGCAGAATAATGTCTGGCTCTGTCAAGATTTCTCTTTATTCACTGCGTAGAAGGGGTGAAAAAAAACCATCAGGTCTGATAAATGATTCATGGAGCCTTTTCTTCTGCTAATCTGTAAATAAATTTTAAAAAGCAGCTTCTTTTTGATGAATATATTCTGCTGCTCGTAAAAACATGTCGGCCCTTAAGCACAACACAGGCACACTCAGATGTCCCCAGTGCTGCTGTCAGGGCTCTGAAAGCCCAACCTGGCTCCTTGCAGTGCAGGGATGGAGTTTTAGTGACTTACCTCAGCTGAGGACCTGCCTCTCCCATCCCCTGGCTCTGGTTCCCGGGCTCTGGGGGGGTCTTACCTTATCTCACTGCTCTGTTTAGTCAGGGAGAGGGGAACATCCTGTGGATTTAGAGAGATGAAGGCCAGAAGGGACCTCTCTCGTGTGACATCCTGCACAGCAAGCTCTAAATCCTCTCCTCCTCGTTGCCCGTTTTAATGTCGCTGTGGGGCAGGTGTTGGAAACAACAGAACCACCACACCCATCCCCTGCACATCCTCCTCAGGAACATCTGCTGGGCTCCTGCACTTGACTTGCTGTGCCTGACCCTCCTCCCCTGGTCAACTGAGATCCAACCAGCAGCTCTGGGAGGGATGCAACTGCCACGGTCCACATTCCATGGAAACCTGCCCACCCTGGGCAGCCTCTCTGCTGTCAGTTGGGGGTTTTCTCCCCCTTATCACCACTTCCTTTTATTGACCTTTGCTTCCTTTCTGCTTTTTCCACAGGTAACAGCAACACCATGGATGTGGACAATGTGGACACACTCGGGCAGCAGAGACCTGCACCAGCACCTCTTTCCCTTCAATTGCTGGGTTTCTCCCTGAGCAGATGGGCCTCAAACTGTCTCTCAACTTTTCTGACTGTGGATAAGGAGGGAAAAAGAAAAAAAAAAAAAAAAAGGGAAGAAAAAAAAAAGGCATAATTATACAAGGACATCTTTTATTTCAGTACATTCAAGACAAAAAGAAAAGAAAACAATTCAAGAACAGGATGTACCTTCACTCGAGGCTTTATCTCCCCTGCCCCTCTCCATTGTCGTCCCTTTCCTTTTACAATCAGAAATTGCATAGAATTTGTTTTTCAATCAGAAAATTAAATTCGTCAGTGTAAACCCCCACGTCTGTACCAGGCAGAGGGTGAGCTGCTGCTGTTTCTAGGGAAGTAAATATTTTCCTTACATGAGTTCCCAGGCTAATGGTTTTCCCAAATGCTGTGTGGCTGCTGGACAAGGGCTGTAAGTCCCCCTCGAAGCTGAGGGTGCTGCGTGGGTCACATGGGGAGCTCCTGAGCCTGGGGCAGAGCTCAGAGTAATGTCAGGAGCGTGCAGGGCATGGGCTGTGGGCACTTTGGGGGTACCAACACCACCTCCCTCCACTGGTGGGGAAGGGCAGCCCCCTCCCCTCCACCAGTGCTCCCCACTCTGACCTGCTCCCACCTCACCTTCCTCAAAAGGCTCCCCCCACCCTCATCCCAAAAACAGAAAGGAAGAAAAAAGCAAAAGGCAACCCCAGAACGAAACAAAAGACACAGAACCCCTGAAATTCCAGGCGTTTCAAGGCCTCTTTGAGTTCACTGTGTTCGTTGGTTGTTTGTCTTTTTTTTTGGCATTTTAATATATATATATCTATGTATAGATATATTTTTATATATATGTAATTTCAACAACTCCTCAGATGAACTTTCAGCAAATGGTGCTTCTCACAGGGAGCATGTCCCATCCCATCCCATCCTTCCCTTCCTCCTTCAGTCCACCTGCCAACACTCTGAAAAGGAAGAGGAGCTCAGCACCTGAAACCTGGTGCCTTGGAGACTAGGTCCTGACGTGCCCAAATTAAACCAAACCAAAACAATGACTCCTCCCTTCCCATCCCTTGTCCGTGTCAAATAAAAACTCCCTCCCCCCCCCACCCCGCCCTTTGAGAACACCCCCTGGTAAGTCTGTTTGGCGGAGAGACAGCGCCGGTGTCCCTTTCTCCTGACCTGGGGGTGCAGAAGTTCCAAGAACCGCTCTTGCCCCCCACCCTGGGGTGGGGCAGCACCTGCTGCACCTGTTACCGCCACATCCTTTCTCCTTCGGTGGCGCGGAGACAACCACTGGAGACCAGCCTGAGGACCCCTCTCCTGCCACCCCAGGCCTCAGCCAGCCGCGTGTCCCCCCTGCCCGGGGGGACACCGAAATCCTCTGGCCAGGCCCAAAGGTCCGCCTCGCCCTGGAGAAGCTGGGTAACCGCTAGTGATTTAAAAACGAGTTGACGTTGTACAAGCCCGTGTTCTGTAAAATGGAACAGGACCCTCTCGCCCCCACCCCTGCGCCCCCACAGTCCCCCAGCGTTACTCGGGCTCGCTGCTGTTGGTGGTCTTGTCCCACTCCAGGCTCTCCTCGCTCCGCGCGGGGGATCCCGCGGCCGGCCGCGCCCGGAGCCCCTGGAACCGGCGGCACTCGGGGCACACTCGGATGTGGGTGCACCCCCGGGCGACCAGGGCGGCTTCTTGTGCCAGTCTCTGTGCCAGGGGGTCTGGCTCCCCGCCGCTGCACAGCTTCCCGTTGCTGAGCGTGGTTGTGCTGCGGGCTCGGCGCTCCTCCGGGATAACGGGGCGAGTCCGTACCGGCCCCCCTCGCCTCCGGCGGGGGTGGAAACTGTCCTTGCACAGGATGATGTTGCGCAGCTCCGTCACCATCTCCTGGCACACCGACACCTGGGAGGGACACACGAGGCGTGCTGCTCACCTGAGGGAGCTTGAGAGACGCGCAGGGCTGGGTCTGCTCTGCGTCCTGGAGGGATGAGGGGTGAGGGCCTGGCACAAGCTGCCCAGGGAAGCTGGGGATGCCCCATCCCTGGAAGTGTCCACGGCCAGGCTGGATGGTGCCCTGAGCCACTGGGTCTAGTGGAAGTTGTCCCTGCCTGTGGCAGGGGCTGGAACTGCATGATCTTTTAGGTCCCTTCCAACCCAGGCCATTCTATGATTCTGTAACGTGATTTGATGCCAAATCGTTACAAACTCGGTGCCACTGGCTTTCAACATCAGTACTTGGGCATTTACATTGATTTAACCCAACAGATTCTGCCTCTCATCAGAGACCTTCCCGTGTTCTGGATCCCCATATCAACACAAGACCCAAACCCACTGCAGGTAGAAATCCTCAGGTGATCCCGTCTCCAGGATGTTACACACATCCTTGAACCCTTCAGAAGCCCCTGGAGCATCCCTACAGCCTCTCTCCTCGTAGGAGCACAAGAGAAACTCGTGGATTTTAGACCCTGCCCAATGGGCCAAACTTGCTCCTGTGTTCGGGGTGTCAAGGCCGGGAATGCTCCTCAGCCTGGGTGAGGCTCCAGAGCACCCCACTGAACACCCCACAGACAGCAATAAACACACACTATCCCCTCAGGCCACTTTCAGGTCCTACCTCTGACTGCTCAGAGTGTCGAAGGCTCCACAAAAATTCCAGCATTGCCATGAAAATTGCTACGATCAAGCCGCAGATGAGCACCACGAAGATTCCACCAATATTCTCCATCCCCAGGCCTAAAACAAAGCAGGAGGGACAATGTGGAGAGGCAGACACGACATAAATTGTACAAGTATCACTGCCCAGAAATCCCAACTTTTGCTGTTTTGTTGGCATTGCAGATACCCAGCCAGGGACCAAAACCACAGAGCCAGCACTGTCCTATTAATAGCTCCCCTCATGACTCAGATGGCAAAGTGAATGACTTGCGATAACTGCAGGATCGAAGATCCCTTCTCAGAAATGATGATTTTGCAGATAAACAGCAAGTACATTGAAGGGAAGCACAAAGCAATTTGTGGACAAACTGAAAACAAGAGGGAAAAATTGCGAGATCAATCGGGCACATTAATCCCTGCAAATTATTCACCCAGCTCCACTTGCTTTGAACTTCTCAAAGGGAAACGAGCAAGGTTGTTAGAGAAGCAGAGATGAAGAAGACAAGAAAGGGCTTTAAAGGAAGCTGCCACCAAGAAAAGCTCCTTTGATTGCATTACAAAGTGCTGGGGGGAAATGATGGCAGCTGCTCGCACTGCAGCAGCAAGGAGAGGGTCCAAACCAGACCCAGCACTTTCACACTGTAGGCTGAGAGAATGGGGTCCCTGCCACCAAGGGGTACTTGGTTATGGGTTAGGTGCTCTCTAGGAGGAAACAGCCCCTTCTATGGGACTCACCTCCCTTGGAGAACTGGCTTACAATGGGATTAACTACCACAACTACACAGCTTGCAATCCAGGAAGTTCACCAGCTGGAAGGAAAACCCATCCCTCAAGAACCTGGACTGAGCTTTGGTCAACTCTCGGCCCCAGAACTGCAGCCTGTGCCTCCCTCCGGCCCTGCAGAGCTGGACTGCGAGATGAGCTGGGGAGCAGTGCTGGCCTCAGCTTTTGCTGTCCAGGATCTGGCTCTGCTCTCCTGTTCTTGTTGGGTTTGGGCCCCTGATTGGATTGATTACTAAAAAGCATGTGGTGCTTTGCACTGGGTTGACTGAGGCCATTACTCAACAAGAACATCTATAAAAATCTTCCTCTCCCTTCTGTAGCATTAAATCAAAGTGTAAGAATCAATGATTTATTGACTTAATCTCGGCGTGGCTTTTAGACATAAAATCTCACCAAAATCCTTGTAAATCGCTGACCTGCTTTGTTCTAAAACTTGGGAGGTCACATCTCTGCCTCCTCCTCCTTCATTCTTTTGGCATCGCCTCCAGAGCAGTCCAGTGACTCCGTAAATCAGCCCTTTGCAGAGCTGCTTCCACAGCAATTGCAAGGCAGAAAACACAGCCCATAATCACAATTCAGACCCAAGATAAAGGCCATCCTCTCCTCCCAGCAGCTCTCAGATTTGAATTTAGGGCCGGCAGCTCTCTGTAATGCTTCTGCCATTCTGCCTGAGTGCTACCTCAGGCACCCATTCCCAAGCTCACAGAGAGGTAATTCCTTCTTCCATATACACGTGCCAGCAGGCTACAGCCTGCCTTATTTCCCAAACTCACACCACAGAGGGAACAAACCAGGAGAAAAACTTGTCCAGGGTCACAGAATGCACCAAGCAGTGCCAGAAACAGCCCAGCTTCCCAGCTGCCCCCTTCCAAAGCCATCCCGAAACAGCCCACAGCCTAGATTCAACTTCAGAGCTGCTTTTTGCACAATCCACAGAGGAAAAGTCTCCCATGTGCCTGCTTGCCTTCACAGTAACTTCTTTAATAGCTATAACCTGATGTCTTACACTGGGCCAACACCTTCAGCCTGGAGATTAATAGCTGGGGTTGCCTGTAGTGCAACACTGCCCCAAAATGAGCATCAGTTCACAGCCCCGTGGGGTCCCATCCATGAACTGCACAGACACACCTATGGCTGCTGCAAGGTCAATAAACCCAAAATAGCTACCACAAACCCAGTTTGGCTCTCTGTCTACGCCCTCAGAAAGGTCAGAAGATCATCCTTTTAACTGGGAGACCTGCTGGCCTCCCAGAAAACACTTGCTGAGAAGAGGGTGACTGCCAGAACTAAAAAAAATGCAGCAACTGTGTTAAGCTGGCAACTGCTCTCACGCTGGGACATCAGCCTAATGTGGTAGCTTTTATGGCAATTTGCATAGCATTACCCAAAAGAATTTGCTCCTCAGTTTACAGCTGTACTAATAAAGTCCTTGTGTCCCTTCCCCTGGCTGTTTAAAAGACGCTTTCACTTGGAGCCATTAACCAGCAGGCCCGTGGTGGAGATCCATCTCCCTTCAAGGAACCCAAGATTTTGGTCTGATCCCTCCAGCCATCCATTTTCCCAGGCATTCATTAGGAGCTAATTTACCCTCCATATGCCTCCAATATTTGTCATTTGGTTGTTCCCGCTCTCTCTGCCCCAGGCAAAAACACACAGCGTGAGGCACAGCAGAGCTGTTTGGCTTTCTCCTCGAGTTGCGAGGGAAGGAATCTCGGGTCAGAAGAAGGGGAAAACGTAATTCTCGGGCGGAAACGCTGGTGTGGAGTGGTGTTGGCTCACCTTTGGCTCTGTGGTCCTCCTCTTTGGGGCACTTCCCTCCTTCCCACCACTTGCGCTTGAGGATTTCCAGGCGGTTGTTCTCCTGCAGCTGGAGGATGGCCAGGTCGAACTCATCTCGGAACACAGAGCCTGCAACACCAAGAGGGACGTGGTAGGGCACCCCCTGGGCCAGCCTTCCTCCCCACTCTTCCTCCCCGCTACTGTGTGCAGCTACAACAGCTCGTTCCTGAAGGGTTTGGAGAGGGCACCAGTCCATGTGAGCCATGGAAACCTGGTTAATGTCCCTTGCAGGAGGGAGTTTGGCTGAGACCAGTGAAGGGGGTCCAGTCCAAGGGGAGCTTTGGCTGCAGGGACTGGATGGGCAGTTCAATATCACACAGCAGCTCCTCCAGATCACGGGGGTCCCTCTGTTGTCATTCCACCTACAGCTTCGCCCCTGCTCTAGTGCTCCTTGCCTCAAGCTGGTCACAGATTAGAATATCCCGAGTTGGAAGGGACCCCAAGGATCACCCAAGCCCAAATGTTCACGGTACAGCTGCCCACTTCCATGCTTGGTGCCAAGCTCTGCTACGTATCTGCTACCAGAGATTCCGAGGAAGGGCCGTGGGAAAGACCCCAGTTCTCCCAGTAACTCGGCACTATTGTCCCAGCCAGCAGCTTTCTGCTCCCCTTATCTGCTACAGTTTCACTGTTTAACAAGACAATGTCAGAACAGATTTAGCCCTGAGAGTGAGGGTTTGTGCTCACAGTCGGGTTACCATGACTCTACAAGCTTACCCATGTTACCTAAACTGGAGGGACTGTTCGTGTGATGGGCCTTATGTAATTCACCTTAACTTTGTGTGCCTAAGAGCCAGTGCTCAAAGGTCAGGACTGGACGAAAGATCAGGAACAACAACTACTACATCCTTTTTCCATGCTGCTCTGGGAGATGATGTTCTCTTGCTGGCTCTCACATGGTGAAACACAAACCCCCTGCATTTGTTAAACCTGATTATTACCTGAGATAGCCACTGAATTGCCCAATTCTCTGTCCCGGAGTTTTAAGAACCACCAGCTGTTAAGAAACTCGTGCTAAAAACTACGCCACTTACAGCAGCATTACTTTCACAGCACTTCTGGGATTAAAACAGGGAGCACAAAACGAGGCACAGACACTGGTTCGGGAAGGAGACAATCAGCAGAGAGCAAATATGCAGAAAATAAGCAGCAATTTTGAGACATTCTTTCACAATGAATCATATCTCGGGAGCCGCAGTCGCGTGTCACGTGGCTCTGGCCCAGAGCAGGGTCCGAGCGGGCACTTTGGGCAGCTCAGGACCCCCTTCCCCCAAAAAAAACCCATCCCTGGGCAGAGCCATGACACACGACAAGCAGCTTCAGAGCCGGTTCAGCCTTTCAAACGCTCCGGTCCTCTGCCGACAGCTGAGAAGGACTAGAATTTGTCTTCACTGCCTACCGACGGGCATGCCAATCCCGTAGCCCTTGGTGTCCAGAAGGCCCCCGACCTGCGTGAGGTTGCAATTGCGCTGACGGTAATACTCGTTCATGGTGGACTCCAGCAGGAAGGCGTAGTTGGAGTTCAGCACGCGCGCGATCCCCTCCTCCGTGCTCTTCACGAAGACGCTGGGCTGCTTGGAGTACATGTAGTTCCACATCCTCTGGTAGGTCTGGTAGCGGGAGTTCTGCAGGAGGAAGGAGCCAGGAACAGCTGAGGGAGGAGGAGCATTAATTGCCCCGAATTAAACCCCGAGTTAGACGCCTACTGTGAAAAGGGGAGAGGAGTCAGAGCAGATTTGGTGCCAGGTTCAGAAAGGCTTTAGATGCCTAATCCATATTTATATCAATGAGGTTTAGAGGCCCAAACATCCTGGTGGGTTTGAGACTCTAACCTTCAAGTATCTTGGTGGATTTGACACTCTAACATTCATTTATATCAAGGAGGTTTAGAGGCCCAAATATCTTGGTGGAGGCCCAAATATCTTGGTGGGTTTGAGACTCTAACCTTCAAGTATCTTGGTGTGTTTGAGACTCTAACCCTCACTTACATCAATGAGGTTCAGAGGCCCAAATATCTTGGTGGGTTTGAGACTCTAACCTTCATTTATACCAACAGGATTTAGAGGCCCAGATATCTTGGTGGGTTTGAGACTTTGTTGGCAAAGCTGGGCATGGAAGGCATGCCCAAGTCCAGCAGGGACAAAACTCTTTGCGCAAATTCAGTTTTAGAAAAATTCATAGTTTCTGGTAACAGACCAAAAAAAAAAAAAAGGACAGAAGAAACAGCTTGTGCTTGTCTGATTAAACCTCTGAAGAAGTCACCCCTATTGACTATCACTGGACCCCTGTCCTAACAGTTCTGCAGTGTCAGAGCCAGACGCCAGCACCCCAAGGAGGGCACTGAGAGCAGAACTAAAGCTCTTTGGAGTTTGTTGCCCCCTGAATCCAGGTTTCGGTCCACCCCCTTGTGAGGCAAATCAAAGCACCTGCTGAAGAGAACTGGAGTCTTTTCACTGATTACAACAAACTAAAGCTCACCCAGCCCCTCAGACTTTGGTTTGATCCAGGGAAAGCCACCTATGGTTAATCTCTCTTGCCTGTACTGAGCAAAGAGTGAAACCTGCTTGCACAAAGGCTGAATATAAACATGCTCTGGTCTACATTAGGAATTTCACACTGTCAAGGGCTCATTTTCCGTGGCTGGTAAGCAATGCTGGGGAGCTTTAGGGAATCTGCTGCTGACCTAGTTCCTGTCCTCATCTGTCCAGCTCTGTCCTCTGGGTGCAGTCACTTGGACTAGAGACAGATGAGCAGGGGGAGGGTGTTTGTCCCCAGTTCACTGCACTTTCAAACACTAAACCTGTGTGGTTTTGTCAGGGGAAATGCTGCCAGGACAGGTTACAAGGCAAGGTGCTTCAGCAGTGGACCCACATTTCATGTACCCGGGAAGGGAGGGGTGATGAAGGCAGACTGTGCAATCCATCGCTGCTTTGACCCACCATCCTTCCACCAGGGGAAAACGGATCCAAACACAGCCTAAAGCACTGCAAATGGTACAAAAACATCTCCTCCTAATTTCCTCTCTGATCCCAGGGACTCCAGCACCCGCCAGGCAGTGCAGAGCCACAGCCAGGGGTTTAAACTTGAAAGCCTTCCTTAAGCGAGCGCCTCGTACACAACCACCTTGGGTCACTTGGGCCCTGTTCAGCTCATTTCAGATGCAAGGCTTGGCTTAAAAGGAGCTTCTTGCCAAACCCCTGAAGAGTGTAAAGTTGGGCTGAAAAGCTCAGGCCCACTCCAGAGATTTCTCAGGCTTCCAAATCCAGTTCAGACTCGGGGTAGGGGGGGGGAGTGTAAAAAAAGTGAGAAAAGCTTTCTCTCCTTTAGGAATTTCAACAAGTAATAAATAAATAATCCTCAAGCAGTTCTTTGTGCATTCAGAGCGCTGCAGAAAAGATTCACTCATTTATTTCCCTTCTGAATAGAGCAGGGAAGATAAAAATTAAATTGGGCTAAATGGCCCACATAACTTCACATACATTTGATTTATTTATTTTCAGTGCCACTGACCACACATGGATTCCAGCACTGTGACGACTGCGAGCCTGCTTGGGCTTGGCAAACGACTCGAAGGTAAAAGCTAAGATGACATCAAAATCACATGGAGACACACGAAAATTTGACTTCCTTGTAAAATTTCCTTCCCTCTCTCACCATTTCTCCCCATTTTCCCACACTGTGGGTCTAGCCCACTCCTGTGCAACCAAGCAGGCAGGGATCTCTCTGTGCCAGAAACTGGAATGAAACGGGCACGAAGAGGCTGGAGGGACACCCAAATCTGACCGAAGGGTGCCCTCCGCACTCTCTACCCCACTGAGCCAAAGAATGGGGTTTACTTGGAAGAAGGTCATGCTGGAGCCGCCGTGGATGGTGCCGTACTCGATGGTGGTCTGGTCAGCCAGGTCATCCACGGACTCGATGGGCACGTCCATGCGCTGCACCGTGAGGAAGGCGGCCAGGTTGGCCGTGTAGGAGGAGATGATGATCAAGGTGAACGCCCACCTAGGGAGAAAGGGAGAGAAGATGACGACCTGAGGTTTCCCTGTGGACTGCATCTGCCCTCCACCTCTCACAATCACGGCATCAGTGAGGCTGGAAAAGCCCCCCAGACCATCAAGCCCAGCCTTTGTCCAACCACCACCTCGTCACCCAGACCAGAGCACTGAGTTCATTCCTGGAACACCTCCAGGGAAGGGGACTCCACCACCTCCCTGGGCACCCCCTTCCAGCGTTTAACAGCCCTTCCCATGCAGAAATTCCTCCTCCATCCACTTCTGCCCCCGAGAAGCCTTCCTGGAGAGGAGGGTGCCCTCCTTACCAGACTCCACTGACGCAGCGGGTGGACAGCGCCTGGGGGGCAATGGTGGAGCCTTGCTGCATGAACCCCCCCACTGGAAACCACAGGCTGTTGCCCAGGGAGTACTGGTTCACCAGGAGATTGCAGCGGCCTTGGGAGCAGGGGTGGGGGCTGTACCACTCGTATGGTGTCAACCTAAAAGGACAGGAGACAGGTAATTCACCGGGAAATGGGACACTTCGGAGGGAAGAAGCCAAAATAAAAAAAAAAAGAGAAAAAAAAAAAAGAAAGAAAAGCTGTGAAGCTCTAACTCTCCTGGAGGCAGAGTTTTCTGAGCAGGAAGCACTTTGCTGTCAAGTTGATGCCCAGGGCTCAGAGCTGTGTGAAACGTTTGCTCTAAGACTCAAGAAGCCAGGAGGCTTTCTCGTAGAGATTTGCAAAAACTTCAGCAGAGAGGCTCTGCTGAGCTGAAAATCTGGGCATGGGCCGTGGGGAGCCTGGAAGGAGGCAGACTCTGCAGCCCTGTGAGCAAACTCACGCCGCAGCAATAATTCCACGTGTGGACTTGATGGGAAACCGGAATCAAACAGCCTTGGCTGGGCTCCCTGCTGGAGCACGAGCACTGATGGGAAGTTCAAAAGTGAAGTGCGTGAGACCCGACTGCATTACAGCACCAAAGGAAAATAACTGCACTGGTGCAAACGGCTGCTCTGAGAAGGTCTGACTGGCCTGGCAAGGTCTAGTTGGAAGCCAAGTGCTGGTGTTTCAAAGCATCACGTACTTCAGAGACAGGACAGAGGTGGGAATGTGAGATAGCTGACAGCCTGTCACTGAAGTGACGGCAGCCTAACTCTATTTTTATTTTTTTTTTTGCTGCTTCCAATCCTCAGTTCCCCGGTTGCTAAGAAAGTCTTCTAATTTCTCTGCTGCAGTTCATTATATTACCATGCTTAACAAAGCTGAGGCCTGGGAGGGTCATTTTGGGGCTACTGCCAGAAAAGCTGCAGGGCTCTGCCAGCTCACACAGCGTTTAACCAAGATGAGGGGTTTATTTTTGCTCCTGCATCTCCTGCCTCACTGTGATGCCAGGGAGGTTATTTCCTGCAGACTTTCCATGGTGGAACAAGCACTGCCAGTCAAACCCTCTGCTCTGAGAGAGTCCCTGCAATTCACTGGGTCAAAAGCTCCTTAGAGCTGAGCAAGGCAGAGAGCAACAACCAGAGCTCCATCTCTAGTGGGAAGTTGGGTAAAGGCACCTTTTTGGAGGATCATGTTTAAAACACGAGGAAGGGGCTAAAGAGGCACCAGCTCTCGGTCTGCAGAGAGCATCAGGCTGCATTATTCAATGGTTTCCTCAGAACTGCGTTTCTGAGGCTGTAAAAGCATTCCAAGAACCCATTAAAGCCCTGTCAGGATGACAACTTTAGCCATGCTCAGGGACCAAGTGACAGCACAGTTCCAATTTCTGGAATGAGAATTGGGTATTAAAGAGTGTCCCGAAAGGGCCCTCGAGCCCCGAGCACGTCTTTGGAACACACTGCCAGGACTCAGCTCAACTCTGCCTGTAAAAGCCCATCTATGCCACCAACAATAAGCAGCTTGTTGGGAGGTCAGGGAGAAACAGCAGCAAAGCTCAGACCTTGGGCCTCGATGGGAGACACTCCAGGCAGGCACTCAGAGATGTATTTTAAGACTGACTTAAATTAGTCATAGGGGAATGGAACTGAGAGCTGCCAAGGGAGGCTCTGCACGTCAACCAAGAGGCTGCTGAAAGATATTAATGAACTTTCTTTCCCTCCACACATGCTGGGGTTTTGTACAGGGCCAGAGGAGCCAAACTTCACTCGTGGAATTTGCGTTAACACCTCCGAACGGATCTGTGGGTTCCTGCCAACCTCCACCCTTCCCGCTCGGGACAAGGGGCAGAAAGCACCTACAGGGAGCATTTGCAGGGCACCAACGCTACTGCCAGGCCTTCTGCCACCCTTCCCACGCAGATCTGGGCACCAAGAACATCCCGAATCAGGGAAGGATGCTCCTGCCGGGCACACCAATGCCCACCCCAGGCATCAGCACGTGGGGACTCGCTGACACCGCTCATTCCCCAGCGGCCAGAGGGCTGGGATGCTCCTATCCCCGTACTGCCCAGTCCGTACTGGTGCGTGGGGCCCGTGGATGTGCCCGTGTCCCCCCCGGGTGTGGCAGCGTGACGCTAGATGGCACCGCGAGGAAGGGAAAGGCACCGCGACATTACCGAGCCACCAGGAACAGGACGCAGCTCACAGCCAGGTAGGCGAGCAGCATGAAGAGCCAGACCCCGGGAGAAAAGGGATCCAGGAAGGAAAAGTAACCGGGTTTGCGGCCCTGGAATGGAAAAAAAACAAAGGGAGGTTTGGGCTGATCGTGCTTCTGCAAAGTAAACAGTCCGTTCTGGAAGGGCAGAAGAAAACACACCTGCACTGATGCTGGGAGGGGGTGGGAGAAGGCGGATAAATAGGAGAAAAGGGATAAATGGGGCTGTGGAAAAGCCTTCCAGGGTCTGGGAGAGCACACCTGAGCTCAGAGGTGGGTGAGAAAAAGA
The DNA here is from genome assembly GCA_035584735.1 of Pseudotriccus pelzelni. NCBI lineage: Eukaryota > Metazoa > Chordata > Aves > Passeriformes > Tyrannidae > Pseudotriccus > Pseudotriccus pelzelni. The sequence goes on from JAWMRA010000063.1 coordinate 4,415,010, forward strand.
AAAAAAAAAAAAAAAGGTATGTTTTCAATACTTCTGTTTTTCTTTCTTCGGCCTTTAAATGTTATTTCTTTGTATAAAAAAACCCAGTGAAATTATTACTTTTACCTCAGGGAACAGGATATTTTTATCTCCAGGATGCGTCAGAACTTTCTGGTGGTTTTTTTTCTTCCTCAACAAACCACCTTTCATTGCAAAATAAGGCCTCACTGCTAGAAAAAGCAGGTTGATCTCCTCTCAAAGTGTTTTAAATTTTCACAGGGACGCTGCCACCACCGAAATCTGGTCAAATGGCAGCACAGCTTGTTCAAAGGCAGGATTAATTTCTAGGGGGAGTTTCTCAAAAGCCGAACACCTCCCGTTCTGGTGAGTGTATTTGAGCCTGTATCTCCTGCCCCAAACCACAAAGTCAGTGCTGGCATCACTAAACCAACTCCACAGTTCCCCCAGGCACCTGTAACAGGGAGGCTTCCCACAAGTCAGAGCTCTGTGAGGGCTTTTACTGTAAAGTCAGAGTGGAAACAGCCTTTTATCACATCTCGGCCAGGCTGTCAGTGTGTTCCTTACTGGCACTTCTTTGTTGTGTGCTGAAAATGTCTCTGTTTGCTCAGTGCAGCTCCAGCAGCTGCTTCCCAGCACTGCTCTGCTGTAGGTTGCTCACTCTACACAGAAAGATCATCTTTGACACACAGAGGCCTCATTTTTTTCCCTGATCCGCTGCCCTACCTGCCCATCTGCGGCAACACATAAACTAATCATACCTAGTAATAATTAACACCCAACCTCCCTTGCTGTGGCAAACCCAGAATCCTGATATTTTAGAGCTGTGCTTAATCCAAAGGTGGTGAATAATTCTTTTTCCCCTCCCCCAGCCTCAGACCAGCGCTTTAAATTCCGTTTCCATCCAAACTCACTGTTTTACTACTGAAGTATTCCTGTTCCTTATTCGAAACCTGGATTTCACAAGGTCTTGGTACCTCTTCTGGAGGCTCTCAAGTTGTTCCTTAGGAAAGGCAACAACAGCTGTTGCACAAAAAATTCTTCCTCTCCTAAAAATATCCCGGAGACTTGTGAGATCCTCTGCTCCAGTCACCAGCTGGGACTGTAACGTCTCAGAAACCTTCTGCAGCAAACTCTGCCCTGCACGAACTAAAGACCCACCACAGCACAACACCCTGTCCCTGGATCCTTAAGGACAGAAGAGTTTGAGCTGGGGATCCACAGCGTCCCTGCCCACGGTGGGAGGGTAGGAACTAAATGATCTTTAAGGTCCCTTCCAACCCAAACCATCCTGGCATTAGCATTTGTAGAGATTCTGGCTTATTAAGGCTTTTAACAAACAGGGGAGTTAAGAATCAGTGGTTCAGACCATCCAGCATCCATTCTCAGACTGCTTTGAAGTCAATTCCCAAACAAAGGTCCAGGGTATAATTCCAGAGTCTCTCTTTAAGAAAAGGTGCCTCTTCTGTACTTGGTTATTTTAGTGTGCTTGGTATAAAACAGGAGAGGTACAAACAATCAAATATAATATGTTCTTTCTCGATGCCAACAGGAAACCAAAGCTCTTCTCTTCACTGCTCTCCTGGATGCCCCTGGTTCCCTTCTTCACCTGGAGCTAAACTGCCCCAGGTACCTCTTTATTTCCACAGGTCTTTACACACTCGGGAATGAGATGAGGCAACAGGAGCCTGTAGTGGTGAAGGGCACTGGCTGCCCTCGCTGAGCAAACTGCAGAATATCATTCCAGGCAGTTTAATCCTCCCTGGCATCCCAGAACTGGCAGGAAACTCGCAGGCACTGGCAGTGCCTTGGCTGAGGCTCCCTCGCGAGATGCTCCCGTAACAAAGTTCCTTTCCCGCAATTAAGGCCTTGATGTCTTCTTTATATTTCTGGGGCAGTTTGTCAATAAATTACTCTCATTAAGGAAATTGCGTTGGAAGCTTTAAGTCTCCAGCTTGGCAGTGAATCTCTCCTGTGACTTTACAGTAGTAGGACTTCTGGTTCTTTTCAGCTACAGTCATTTTCAGGCTGCTGCTACATATTCCTTTCATTCACAGTTGTGGATAAGAATAAAGATATTCTGTTCCCACGGAGGGCACAAACTCTCTCTCTTCTTATCTGTCTGTTTTGAAGATGGGAATGACAATATCTGGAGCCTGTCAGATATTTTTAGCCGGTCCCAATAGAGCTCAGTTAATTGGAAGAGCTATTTTTCCTGGAATAGACATGTTCAAAATGTCCAATAATTGATGAAGGCCTCCTCCAAATCCTCAGATGGAAGCGGCAGAGGTTCATTTACTCTCCTGAGTCGTTCTTGGAAGTCTTTGCTTTCAGCCAGTAGAGAAGCAGTTTTCTGGGAACATCCTGGTGACCGAAGAACCTGGACGAGCAGGACGTTCGGGAAGAGCAGGAGGAACAGGGCTATTTGGTCCTGGATTTGTCTGTGGTCAGGTCTGTAAGAGACCTGATGACTCCCTGCCCTGCACACAGGCTCTGAAGGGACCCAAGTGCCCCGTTCCCTCTTGCAGGAACAGTCAGTCCCATCCGCGTCATTTCTCATCGATGTTTATCCCTAAAAAAAGGCAGGCAAGAGAACTCTCTGCTGCCTCTGGAAGTCAGAAGGAAAGCAAGAAAACTCAGCCTGGAAAGGCAGAAAGGCTGATTTGTGGTCAGTCCAGCTATTCCCGTGTACTCACCAAATCTACATTTCCTCATCTCGAGGGGGTGCTCCGTGAGGACTTTTAGGGCTGACAAGCCAGAATTGTGTCTAATCCCTCCTTCCCTGCCACAGAGGCAGGTGTGTGAGCAAAGCGTGCTACAAAGAAACCTGACTTATCCCTCTGTGCAGAAATGGCCCTGGGCACCTGATCTCAGCCCTCTGCCAAGCCCAGTGACTGCTCAGGGCTCCTCATCCACCTCCTGCCACCCACACGTCCCGCTGGCTGAGAGTGGGAACCTAATGAAACAAACCAAGCCTTTTTTCTCCGAGCAGCCTGCAAGTCAGAAAGCCTGTTAAGAGTCCCCGTGTCAGAAATCCATACTTGATTATATCACAACAAGTGAAATTGAGAAAAATGACAGCCCTGTTCAAAGCTGCCGTATTTGGTTATGTGTGATAAGAGGCACAGGCACTGTGGTGGTTGGGTTGGCGGCGTGGGGAGGAGAAAGGGGCGAGAAATCAACTTGCCACTGGAGTTAGATGGGAATGAAAATAAAATGTCATCACATTGGGAGGAGACCAGGGCGTGGAGACAACTCCTCAGCAAGAGGGAAACTCATTTGTGGTTATTTATTAGGCTACATCTGATCTGAGCCGTGATTAACATATGTCAGCTGCAGTTTTTGACACTGCAGAGGTGGTTTTTGGGATGGGGACGGGGAAGGGGAGGGGGAAGGGGATGGAAGCAGATGGGGCTGCTCTGCAAACCACATCCTTAAAGGAACACCAGAGCAATTAACTATCTTGTTAGACAAATATTTACCAGTTTGATGAGTTAATTGCCACGCAGCTCTCAGACACTCTGCTGGAGCTGAGCAGGGAAGGGCTGGACAAAGAGCTGCCTGGGTCACTGGGCAGTTCCCCTTCTCAAATCCTAACTGGGCCCTTTGTCAGGCAGCTGAAGAGTCCTGACCAAGAGCAGGGTATTATTTTCCAAACACTTCTGAAGTCAGTAATTACTAGTCCTGCTCAGTTTGGTGAAGCCCTGCAGGCTGGAGCAGGGCTGGGCTGGGCTACTCGGTATCAGCACGAGCAGCAGATGCTCCTGCCCTGAGGAACTTCCACTCTAAAGAGATGTGTCAGACACGTTCCTGGAGAGCTCCCCGAGGCAGCAGCAAATGCCTTCACATATAGAGCAGGGCCTGTGCAAACCCTGCACCAATATTCCTGTGTTCCCTCTGGAGGGAGGAATGCTGGTCAGGGAACGATGCTTTAAGAGACTTGCTGAAGATTACGGTGTACATCCAAGGCAGGACATGCAGAGAATCACAGAATCCCACAATGGTTTGGGTTGGAGGGACTTAAAGGTCAAACAGTCTCACCCTCTGCCATGGGCAGGGACACCTTCCACTAGCCCAGGTTGCTCCATCCTGGCCTTGGACACTTCCAGGGATGGGGCAGC
>JAWMRA010000063.1:4419964-4511459 GCA_035584735.1 Pseudotriccus pelzelni
TCACACAAGCCCTGCTCAAACACACTCCAGAGTTTCACAAATGCTACAGACCATTCTCCGCCTTTTTTCCGTTCTTCACCTGGATGTTTTTCTCTCTGAACTCACAGGCTGCCCGTGGGGACCCCACTGTGCTAACAGCAAACACAACAGCAGCCCCTGCTCCCAGCCCGACTGCCATTTCTGTTCATCTATTGCTTTAAAACCTGACACAACAGGAGCCATCAAAACAATAAATATCGTGTTTACCTACAGAAGATACAACCTCCCCCTTCCTGAGCCTCTGTTGAGCACAGCTGTCCCTTCCTTGCCCCTTGCAAGTGGCATGGGTAGGAAAGAAAAGCAGCATCATTACCTACACCCTTTGAGTCATGGAGTTCACAAACCTGCCAACCCCAGACTTCCCAAAGTACAGATCAGCCTCCAAAAATTTCAGAGGACTGGCATTAAAATTTGCAGATTGACTCGCAAAGCAAACGAGATTAGGGGGAAGAGAAAAAAAAATAAAAATAATTCCTTCCCGTGTTAATACCCTTGTAATATAGATAAGGGATTTGAATTTTAAATATTATTTTTATTACTTTAGCTCTTTTAAGGTCTGTAATCGCTTTCTGTAAAAATGAAACCTCCACTCCCTTATCCATTTGTTTGTCTGCTTTGCAGGAAGATGATTATGCATGTGGAAGAAGAGAAGGGGGGGAGCAAAGAAAAGCTTTTTGCCCCTGTTATCCCTAAATTTGACAAGGTCTGTGCAGAAGCCAAGGCACCATCAGGCCTGATGATGGTCCTGGGAAAGGCTGGAGTTGAAAGAGGGAAGAGCAGCAGTGCTGGAGGCAGCAGGATGAAGGAGAGGGAAAAGAAAGCCAAGGTGATCCTCAATCCCAGTGAAGGGGGTTGTGGAGAAGGTGACAGTCCATGCAGGAGTGTTTTATTGGACATGCTCAGTGCCAGATTTTTGCACTTGTTTCCAAGCAGCTATTACAGATTCCTAAGAGGTTCAGGCTGGGATGAATTATGAGCTAAGGAGAATTTCTGCCTAGCCAGACATTTACCCACAGGCTTTTTAAAAGACACCAATAACCACGACGTGGTGTGTGAGCAGTTGAGCCCTGTGTAAACACCAGCAGATTACTAAAATGGGATCAGTTCATCTGTGCAACGTGGCATGTGAAGAATTTTATCTACAAGGAAAGCCTAAAGCTTCCTAAACCTCTCTTGTCTCTGCTTAAAAGGGTTTGCAGGTACTATTGTCCCGGGGAGAGCTCTCCCAGCAAAGCTCCTGCTGAAGATACAGCTTAGTCTGACAATGGATTTCTTCTGCCACTTCTCCAAAGTAAACACAGTTCCAGCAGCAAAGCTCCACGCTAAAGGGATGGTAAATAAGCCACTGTCAAAGGTATTTCATGCCAGAGCTCTGAGGACATTTCCACTCCCATTCAAGGGCCAACACAGAGGTGTTGATGAGAGGAGCTACATCATCCCCAGATTTACCCACCTCAGCCACCACCTTCTCAGGGGAGCATCAGTGAACTTGGTAATTATAAATAACTCTGATCATTCTCCCAACTGTCATCCTTTGAGACCCCTCCAGAACACGCAGAATCATAGAATATCCCGAGTTTGAAGGGACTTTTCATCATTTCAGGTACTTTTGCCACATCAGAGGTGCAGCACCTGCTCTAACCTGTGCCCAGGTCCCCCTTCCTTCTCCCATGCCAGAACTTTCTGTGCAGCAGAGACCCATCTCCTCTTGGCTTTATCTCTCAGAGCCTCACTCTCTCTCTCTTTCTCTCTCTGCAGGCTCAGAGTCATGCAAGTTAAGAGCTGATTCCTGACAGCGAGAAACTTTGATCTGGGAATGGCATGCAAAGAATTCTCTGCCTGAGTATCACCCATTTCATGCTTTCAACTTCGCTTCCCCGTGTTCACAAAACTTCTTGTGATTCACTGAGCTACAGAGGAGCTCTGCAAACCTCAGCACTCGCCAACCTCCCCCCTCTGAGCACAGGCAGGAGTGGGAATTCTGTGGGCTAAGCAAAGAAATGGATTTTGCCTTGTGCTTCTTGCACTCTGTCCACATTTGGGCTCCGGGGAAAGGGAGAACAGGAAGGAAAAGCACGGGGGTAAGGGAAGAAGGGGGCAAGCACTGCTTGGTTTTCATCCTCCCAGCACGGTCGCAGCTATAAATGCCAGCATGAAACAGGCTTAGAGAAAGACCCAGAGCATTTTGGGAGCGGAGACAGACACTTCTTTCAACGAAGCACCGCTTAAACACGGCCAAACTCTCAGCAGGAGAGAGGTAGCCCCGGTGGGGCGGGCTGGTGTGCGAGATAAAAGCTGCCACACCAGCACCAAACCGGGCGTTCCCGTGGGCTCTGCCCGCATCAGCGCACAGGCTCTGGCTGCCACCGGTTAAACACGGGGGCTGAGCCGGCTCCCGAGGAGGAACAACAATTAAGGAGCCTTAAGAAGCAAATTGCAGGGACTGCCAGTCCAGGGGCGGCATCCGCCCCCTCGCTGCGGGCGCTGACAGGGCTCAGCCCGGCGCTGACGGTGATGAATTGGGGCTTGACGTCAGCCCGGCAGGAGAGGATCCCTCCGGAGCCTCCCACGGCACGGGATACCAGCCGGGAGAACAGCCCTGCTCCGGCCCCACGGCGACTCACCGCCCTCTCTGTCAGGCTGCGGAGACAAAACACGGCGAGGAAAGTCTGAGCGGTGCGAGGCTTTGGGGCTGTGCCTGTGTCAGACTCGTGGAAAACGAGCGGGGGGGAGGACAGCGCTGGGATCCCTTCCAGGAGGAGGAGGAGGAGTCCCTTGGAAGCTCCATCCCCTGGGTGCTCGTGGCAGCATCATTCCTACCAGCGCTGCCCACAGAGCACTGACAGTGAGACCAAGGGCAGGGAAAGCTCTCTCTGTGCCTGAAGAGCTTTCTAGAAAGGTGAAATCGCTGTCCGACCTTCAGACCCACCCGGTCACCACGTTTTACCCCCAGTGCAAACCTGCAGTGAGCCCAGCCCAGCCCACACCGCACTCCCCGTGCTGGGGGTGATTTTGGCAGCACGGTCATCGCGAACCCCTCTGCCCGTCCCTGGCCGTGTTTGCACAACAACCCACACATCCCTCCTCGCCCCCACCACCCTCCTGAGCCCCCCCAAGGCACACTTGCCAGCACAGACAGCGTGCAAACAGACTCCCCCTCCCTCCTTCCACCCACACGCAGCTTTTCTCACTGAGCACCGACACCCACTGCGAGCTGGAGAGCAGGACTCTGACAATTTGCAAGCATCTTCTCCCTCCTTTCCCCTTCCTGTTGTGTCTTTGGAGCAGCTGAAGGGAAAGAACCACCTGGCTACCGGCAAGGAAGGTGGAAAACCACCACCTCAAAGCTTTAGGGTCCTTTCAGTTCTGGGTGTTGCTGGTCCCGAGGCCAGACCCTCCCAGGAGATGGACAACTTCAGCTGCTTCGCTTTGGAAAGAGCTCTGATCATCATCCCTGACCTGGGACAGACTCAAACCACTGACACACAGAGCAAAGGTCCAGCGTTATTCCACATCATCTCACTGCCCAAATGATCCTGCACAGTCACCCACTCATCATTACAAGCACCTTTAGATGCTTTCTGCACCAGCCCCACCCAAATACATGGGTATGCCCTGGAAACACTCGTGGATCTGCTGTGCTGGCATCACCAAAGGTGATTTGCCACCAAACAATGCTGAAGGAAGCCTGGGCAGCTCACAGAGGCTGCACAAAGCACACACCAGTCCTGTCCACCCTGTCCATCCTGCCACAGGTAAGGACAGGGGACTGTCACCTCCTGGAAAAAACCCCAGCCAGCCAGAGGTACCCAGGCTGCATCAGAAGGAGGTTTTTGGGGAGGTCTTTTATCAAAACTGCAGCATCAAACCCTGCCAACAAATCAAACCCATCTCCCATCCCCTCTACGCCCCAGGGCATTCCTGCAACGGGTAAATTCAGGAAGTGCTGCTGAGGGATCCCCCAGAACTGACACAATTCCACGTGGAGGAGGAAGGGACCTGAGCACCAAAGGCTTGTTGTGAGGCCCTGAGCTACCAGGACAGCAGCTGCAGGCTGGGTGGAACAAGGAGAAGGCTGTGAAAAAACATTCCTCCGTCTGTGTCATGCCAGGGAATTCATTTCAGCTCGAGGATGTGCTGGGCAGAGAGGAGAGAAAGGGAAGAGCAGACAACCAGCAGGGACTGTGAGCCAGAGACTGCACTGCAGCGGGAAGGAGCCAGACATAATTCTTCCAGCCCGATCGTCCCCCAAGGCTCTGATGCCAAAAAAACAGGAGATGGGAAGATTTGCTGCTGCCCCTTGTCTGTTTGTTGTGGGCAGCACACGCGTGCAGTGTCAGCTGAACTGCTGGAGACCACAGGCTGTGCCAGAGCCGGGAATGCTGACGGGGGAAAGCAGCTGTACCGCCCTGCTCCTCCAGGGAGGAGCCAATCTGCCTGCCCTGCATGCTCAGAGGGACAAATCAGCCCGGTGTCTTCTGAGATGGTGACATCTTTCACAAGAGAATGGGCTCAAGGGACTCTTCATTAGGAACTGTAGTGACAGGACAAGGGGGAACGGCTTCAAACTGGCAGAGAGTAGGTTTAGATTGGATATTGGGAAGGAATTCTTCCCCGGGAGGATGGGCAGGTCCTGGCACAGGTTGCCCAGAGAAGCTGTGGCTGCCCCATCCCTGGAAGTGTCCAAGGCCAGGTTGGACGGGGCTTGGAGCAACCTGGGCTAGTGGAAGGTGTCCCTGCCCATGGCAGGGGGTGGAATAAAATGATCTTTAAGGTTCCTTCCAACCCAAACCACTCTGTGATTCTCTGAGTCCTTCCAAGTGATTTCTCCCAAGCCAAACCTCCAATAGCTAATCCCAAAGAATGCAGGATTCCTGCCCCGATGACACAGCCAGAGGTGTCTCTACAGCTCTTCCCAAGCCACCCCAATCCCTCCTCTTCCTTACCTCTCAATTTGTTTTGTGAGCAGGTCGATAAGATATGTACTGGAAAATTCGGGTCAAGCACAAATTTATGTTTATGTAGCATCCTGCTCAATCATATCATGGTGCACAATTAGCTGTAATGGAATTTTCAGCTCTTAAGAATAAATCAATAGCTGGTTAATTTAGAAGCAATAAAATGAAACACTTTTCCCATATAGCCTAGACTTGCTCTGAGGAGATTCAGTGCCACAGGGGGATTACAGGAAAGGCACTGCATGGAGCTGGATAATTCTCTGACCTTTTGGTCCTGCACATTAAGTGTGAGTGAATCAAACCTTATTTTCTGACAGCTGGTCAGGGTGAAGGAGGAATCACTTTCCTACAATAATATTGGGCTGCACAGAGGCAGGTGCAGAGCTTTCATTTTTGGGTAGGATTTGGGACCCCTGTGATAGGTTTGTGTTGCAGCTGATGCCTTCTGTGAGCTAAAGGCTGGGTGGAGAGGAGTGTCCAAGGGTTAAATCCACCCCTAACACAAGATCTGCTGGATCCCACAGGATAGGGCATGAACAAGGGGCTGGAAGCAACAAAAAACTCCCCAGGGGGATGTCAAGGACAGAGAGGAACCCCTTGGACAGTGCAATGCCCTCAGAAAGCCACATCTCAAGCAGCCCTGAGTGAACACAACACCAAGCACACAGCCAGCTCTGCCCTGGCTGACCTGATCCAAAGTGCCAGTCCCTGGGATTGATCAAAACCTTGCTGAAACCACTATAAAGACTGTAAGGGGCACAGCAAGAACAAAGCAGAGAAAGCTGCTTCTCTTCTCCAATTTGTGATTCAGCCTCACAGGCTTTGCCATCTCTGCCCTGCTGGAGCAGAGGTAAAAATCCTCCTAAATAAGGCTCGAGCTGCAGAAGAAACAAACAGTTTTCATGTGAAGACGAAGTCAAAACATCTACCACCAAAGAAAAACAAGCCTCCAGAAGCTCCCATTTAATGGAGAGGCACTGCCAAGGTTAGTAGGCCAGAAGTCTGGTGGCTGTTGCCTTCCTCTGTCTGCACAGATCACACGCTGCTCTCGGCGCCTTCCTCCTTGCCTCCCGAAAGGAATGTTGCACAAGTGTAATTGTGTGTGCATGTACAGACACAGGCAGAGGAAGATGGATAAAAAACGATGCCAATAGCCTGGGGCAACTGCAAACAGCCGTGCAGAAGGCTCTTTTAAAAGAGCAGATGGAGGTGGGATCTCAGCTGGCATCAGCAATTCTCGCTCCACTGGGAAATGTGACCCAGGAGACAGGAGCCAGCTCAGGAGAATCTGCAGTCTGTTCCATGCCCTGTCTCTGACCCTCAGCAAATCCCCAAATCCCTCTTTTAGACTTAGAGTTGTCTCACCTGACCTTAGGCACTGAGTTCAAACTTGAAAGGACGAGCATCAGCCAGGTCCCCTTTGCCATGCGGGGAAGAAGCAGAGAGATGCCACTGGGCATCTTCCAGCTGATGGTTCCATAATCATCAAGGGTTGGAAAAGACCTCCAAGATCCTCAAATACCGCCCAATAAATCCTAGAGTGAACTGATGTTCACTCGTCTCCCACAGCTGGGAGGAAAGCTGTGCATGAGCCCCAGATCCCTGGCTGGAGCCACAGGGGATGGATTTGGGCCCTTGTTCCTCTGCTCTGCAGGAGGTAAGTGATGGAGGGACTCAGGATCTCCCCTCCCACAGTGGTGGGATAATCACAAATACACCTCACTGAGGATTTGCCACCCAGCTGAGAAAGTGGGTTCTCACAGCTTCAATGATGATGAGACAGGATAGAAGTGAGTATGGAAGAGCTGGCTTAAATGACATCAATCTTACTGTTAGCTTTGGCTAAGCCTAGTTTATTAAGGATCTCAGGGCATTTTGTGAGCTGTATTTAAGCTCCAGGAACCCTGAGGAAGGGCTGCCTTTAGCTGCTGAGGAAAACAAAGAGCAGGGAGGGGGGTACAGAGTGACTTGGCACAGGTGTCCACAGAATTGCGGTCAAACCCAAAATGTTCCCCAAAACAAAACAAAAAAAACCCACTCAGTGTTAAGGAGCTGAATTGCATCACCCAAAACTTTTCTGGGTAGAAATGTAAACCTTACCTGCTTCCCTCCCAAACAGCGTGGTTTTGTGAGCTTTTTTTCCCAAGCCCTGTGTATTTTCCCGTTGCAAGCTTTCATTCATTTTTCCACTGAGAGAAAAAAAATCATCCTCTCTGTAATGAGCTCTTATGCAGGACCCCAGAGTTCAGGTGTCTTTTCCAGCAGAGTGAGCACCCACTGAGAGCACCTCGGGATCCTGCTCCTGCTCCTGCTGTCACGCCACCACAACAAACACATCTGCCACTGGGAGAACACATGGTCAAAGCCTCATAAATGGACTAAACCACCCCCCTCTCCATCCTCCCAAATCCTTCTCATCCTGGAGCACTTAAAAAACCATCAGGGCTTGCCAAGTCCCACCGGGGCAGAGTTAAAAAGAGCAGAGTTAATTCACTTACCCGGGCAATGAGCTCTCCAACCATCCCTGTCCACGTGCCGTTGGCCTCGGGGACCCCATAAACCCCGTCCCCCACGAGGTGGATCTTGTAGTTGAAGCGCAGGATCTCTGCCAGCTCCTTCAGCATGTCCACACAGAAGCCCTCGTAGCGGTCGTTGCCTTCCAGCTCCTGGTGGTTCCACTTCAGCATTAAGTAAGGGTTTTCCTGCAGTGAAACTGGGCAGCTGTCATTCCCATCTTAGCCAGCACGGAGCAGGGAGGGCAGTGCCAGGGTGGCAGGAACTCAGGGACTCACAGGGTGGTCTGGGTTGGAGGGGGCCTTAAAGATCCAACCCCAATATTAAGTGGCACACCACCCCAGTATGGATAGAATTGATATGGAAAGCTTGGTGTAATTTCCACGCTGGGATTCACTGGGCTCTGCTGTGTGGAGGTGCAGCAGATTTATCCCAGTTCAGGAAAAGGGATCATGCTCTGGGGGCTGTTTCCAACTGGGACGTGCCCAGAGCAGCCCAGTGACTGCTCTGAGCCACAGCAGGACCTACAGACCCACTTTCTCTTGGCACAGGGCCCCTTCTCCAGTCTGCCCCCCCTTTCAACAAACGTTGGGGGACACGAGGAAATAGGATTTGGGGTGTCTTTAAGGAAGGAGCAGAGGCATTGAAAAAAACATCACTGGACAGGGAAACCTGTTGAATAAGGCGGTGCCTGTAAATGTGAAGTCTTCATAAAAATTGTGCCCATCTTGGCCAATTTTTATAATTTTATGGGTTGAAGGGACAATTGTCCCTTCCAACTTACCAGCTGTACACAAAAAACAAGACCATCATTCAGAGATGAATGTAAAATGGCAACACATCCCCGTCCCAGCCCTCTCCCCAGCTGCTTCTGAACCCATCAAATATCATTTCCATATGAAACATCAACTTGAGTTTAATTACACTGTCATGAATTGTTCTCAGTGCTGTAATTAGAGATTTGATGGCCTGTTCTGGACGGAAACAGCCTGTAGTGCCTCATGCTGGGGGTCCAGGGGTGTAGGGAGAGGGAGGGATATTCCAGCTGATCGACACCCCTGTGAGTTGGGAGCCAGTGGGAACTGCAGGTGACCCCCTCACTTACCAGGATGGTGGTGACAATGAGCGTGGTGTTGAACAGACTGTCTGATATGTTGGAGGAGAAGATCCTGTTGTCCATGCTGAGTCCTTCAGACACGTGCCAGTGGCCAATCTGGAGGGATAAACAGCACAATAAGGGAATTTATAGGGCGAGTTACTGCACAGAACCCGCCATATGGCTCTGGTGAGTGACAGCCATCGGGCTGGCCTGTCTGTGAATGCTCCATTACCTTTACAAGGCAACCCCACAACAGGTCACCAGAGAGATTTAACCCTCTGGTGCAACCCCCACCACCAGCTCGCAGTGCCCAAAAACCCGTCCCTGCTCACGGCAGGTGCTGCCTTACCACACGTCCTCCCTGCAGCAGCTCCCTGGGGCTCGTGGTGGTCAAACAGCCCGCTGTGCTGTCCCCCAAAATGCCACCAAGGTGGGTCAGTCTTACCCAGCCGTGCCCACACAGCCAAACCTCCAAGCCTGTCCCCGCACCAGAGCGGTGCTGGCAGGCTCTGCCCTCCACCCTGGAGGCGGATGGTGGAAGGAGCCACGTCCTCAGTGGTGCCGCTCCACGACTCATCTCCCCTCGCTGCCGCTATGGATGCCAACCACTCCAATTAAGCGCCTCCAAGCTCTGATCCAGGCTCATCACACCCAACAGCTCTAATTTACCCACCAGAGCATCAGTGTCGCTGCAGCAGAACCCAGTTCCCATCACGGATGGCAGGGACCAGTCCCCCAGTGCTTGGGAGGAGTGCCGTGATTCAACTGTGACGCAACATAACCATCCTGCTGCCTTCAGCCAGGGGGGAGGAATATTCAACAGAACCTAATTTTAACTTCAAGAGCCTAATCTCCCTCCCTCAGAGCTCTGGGCAGGGAGATCAGCACCTCCAGCAGCTCAGAGCACGCAAATTAGACTCTGGCTAAAGGAGCCTCTCCTTTTCTTCATGGATAGAGGGGTGGCTGAGGGAGGCCAGCTCTCTCTGAGATCACTTCTCCCTCCTGTTTTTCCTCTCTGTCCCCATCAGTCCAAGCCCTCTGCATGACTGTTGTCCTCTGACACCACTGGAGTGAGGTGGTGTGGCCCTGAGAGGCAGCGGGTGTCCCCAGTGTGCAGGGGAGTCTCGAGGGCCCTTCCGTAGCCAGAACAAACCCACTCTCAGCTCCCCTGTGCTGCCACGAGGCAGGTTATCCTCTCTGGCTGTGCCACGGCTGTCAGGGTGGCAGGAACAAATGGATTTCTGTTCCGTCACAGAGTCATCTTGTCATGCCCAAGGAGGCGGGTGGGAGGTGATGCGGAGCCGTGACCCGGGCGGGAGCGCGGGATGCACACGGATTTACCCTGCCCTGGGATTGACTCCGTGCACTCAGTCCCTGCTCCTGGCAGTGCTCTGCCTCTGCTGTGACTGACGGCTCCAGGGCTTGGGAGTCACTTCCCAGCTCGTGGATCTGAGCCCAACACAAGCCGACGCTGCAGCCCTGCTGCTGCACACGCTGAATCGCTCCGGATGTTCAGGGAACGGCCAAGTCCTTTCCTCTCCCAGCTCTTGGTGCAAATCCAGCCCAAGTGACCAACAAGCCATTATTGCAATGTGCGGGATGTCCCCTAATCCAGTTTCCTCACCTCGAGGCACAAGGAGCAGTGGGAAGTGCAAGCAGGACACCTTACACTCAAGAGTCACAGAATCACACGGAATATTCTGAGTCTGAAGGGACAAGATCATCAAATCCAGCTCCTGACCCTGCACAGGACACCCCCAAGAATCCCCTCATGTGCCTGAGAGCTCTGTCAGGCTTGGTGCTGTGACCGCTGCCCTGAGGAGCAGGAAATCAGGCAGGGAAGGAAAATGTGTGGGAAGCACTAACTCTTGGAGGCTCCCACTAGCAGCAGAGGCACTGGGGAGGTCACCAGTGTCACCTGGCAAACAAAGAGATGCAGGCACAGGGATATGGTGTGTTGGAGCAGGCTGGGTGCAGATTTTGGGCACCCTGTCCTCTTGACAGCTTGTTGTGACTTACAGCACCACGGTGACACCGCAGTGCAGGACCCACTTCTGCTGGGGAACAACAGCCTCAAACTGGGACATTTACCGGGTATTTTACAGGCAGGGGTCCTTAAAGCACAGCCTTAGGTGGCCTGCAGAGGGTCTGCACGGCTGGGCTGGATCCACCCCAACCCTGCACAGAGGTCTCTCCTCCCGCTGGGATTGCTGAACAGCAGCCCCTCTGCAGCGATTTCCTCCCAGGGAGAGTCATCACTCACAAACATTGCCTCATTTTTTTTCCCCCTCCTGGATTTCACAACCAGAGATTAGTGACAGATTAACTTTAATTTTAACAGCCCTTGCTGTTCTCCAGTTTGTCCCTCCCCTGCTGGCACATGCTGAGACTAATTGCCTGCCTCCTCCTCTGACAGTGCCGTGGGTTTGACCTTGCTTTTCGCACAGCACCAAAGCCACACTCCCCCACGTGCCGGGTACTTCCCCCCAAATCCTGGGGGCATTCAGCTCACCACTGTCCCCCTCACGGGCTGACAGAGCCACTAATTGACTCCCCACACCGCTCACTGTTTCCAAAGTGCAACCTGTCAGAGGATGTCTGGGATCCTCACATCTCTCCCTTTCCTGCAAGATGGATGTCAAGGTGATTTTAATCATCTCCATCTACATATAAAGAGCCTCTGAAAAACAGAAAACATATCCATCTGCAAAACGTGCTGGAAAACAAGCAAATCCTCCTCGTGGATGTGGATAAGACCATCCTGTCGTTAAGGCTCTGGACAAGGAGGTCAGAGTTTTTAGCCCTCGGGATTTTTTAGTAGTGGATGTGATTGGTCTGTATAAATACACCAGGTGGAGGAGGTCCACAGCAAAGAGGTAGAACAGCTTTCGAAGCTAAAATGATGGCACTGGCACAAAAATAAACAGACACAAACCAGCCAGGAATAAACAGCCTGAAAACTGGAGGAGTGTTCCTAATGATCAGAGGAGCTGAAGTGGTGTCATACCTGTCCTAGGAGAGCAGCAAGAGCAGCACAGTCACCTGGGTGCAAGCTGGAGCTTTGTACCTTCAACTGACACCTATCCTCAATTCAGCTGCTCTGCAAAAGGTGTTTTTCTGGATCAGTGACACCTAAAGATTTTGCATCTCGCCAGAAAACACCCAAGCAGCTGACACGATGCACGTGGGGCATTCCTGGCTGCTCCTTCCATCCTGCAGCCCCTCCATGCAGAGGCTTTGAGGCTCCTCATGGTGTGAGGTGGTGAAATGCACCACTCCAAGTAATGATTTTAATAAAATCATCTGCTCAGTGTTCTCCGGGCAGATGGTGGCAGGGAGGGATGACATGGCAAGACTTCTCCATAAGCCTCAGAGGCACCCCAGGTACTTCCCAGCCCCATTCCCAGCTTCGAATTAAGGTAAAGCCAGGCCTGAATACAGGTCGTGGAACAGGCAGGGGAGTGCAGTAAACCCAGACACCTTCTGGGCTCTGATTAGTAAGTGCTGTCCTACAGCTTGCATCCATCACCTGCCCTTCCCTGTGCCCCCAGGAGAAGGGAGGAGTGCAGAGTGCAATCATCCCTCATCAAGGTGCCCCGAGGAGAGGGAATTTAGGAGTGCCTGGAGAGGGGGGAAAAAGGGAATAAAACAAACAAAGGCAGGAAAGCCCTCGGAGGACAGGCCTGCCATGGGGCTGGCACTCCTGAAGGACACCACTGCAAGGCTGATGCCAGCACAGCAAGCAGGCAAAAGCTCCCTCCCACTGAATTTAGGGCAGGGCACTGAAAGCAGCAGCTATTAAAACCTAAACAACCACGAGACACGCACACAGCCCTCCCTGAGGTCATGCAGCAACCCCCATGAACCCATTCCCCCCCAGATGTCCCCCCTGGACACGATGGATGCTTGGCAGAGCCCAGACAGGGCCTGACAGTGGCATGTCCGAGTTTGTCAGGTCCTGGGGGGCAAAAGACACTCAGCTCTTGGCAGGATCTGTCCCTGAGCCCTTGCTGGGGGTAACAGCTAAGGAGGAACAACTCCCATCGAGGCTGATTAGCCTCTTCCAACTTAAAGAGGTTTGATGCAGCGAGGATTGCTGAGGGTCTCAGAGCTATCACTGGGAACTCATCTGTATCTCATCAACATACCAATTAAACAGCCCCATCACTGCACTGCTCCGTCTCAGGACGCCAGCAGAGCCTTTACTTAAATAGAGACTAATCTGCCTCACTTAGGACCAGGCAGAGCTGGGGTCAGTGTGCCCAAGGCAGCTCCAGCCCCACCACAGCCCCCCCTGCCCCTTTCCTTTCCTCAATCACAGCCCTTCCTCATCCCCCTCTCCTGCTAAGCTGCCAAGCCTCAGCTCTTGGTTTACTGCAGAGCACTCCCCTGAACCCACAGGGGTGTGCTGCAATGTTTTGCAAAGGGGCAAGGAGAGGCAAAAAAAAAAAAAAAAAAAATTAAAAAGCTGACATTTACAAACTCAGCCCTTGTCAGATCTATAGATCACCAGCACATTAATGAGCCTGTGCTTTATCGAGCATCCTGGGAACGGGGAGCAGCTCTCATATGGCTGTGGATTAAAAAAAATATATAAATCCCTCCAGTTAAGCTAAATCAGGAAAAGACACGTTTGGTGCGTTACATAAATGTATTAAAAAATTGGATGTCAAAAAGCCCTGCCTCCCCTTGCCCAAAAGCAACAGCAAGTTAGAAAGCCTAAGTGTCTCTAATTTGTTGGCTGGCTGGATCAGCTTCAAAATTTGGTGAACTCTCTGTCAAAGCTGATGAGCTGGAAGTCCCTGTGGCTTCACTAGATGGAAGGAGAGAGAGGGGGAGGGAGAAAGAGGGAAGGAGAAGAAGAGAGGAATGGGCAGAGAGCGTCAGGTTGATTAAAACTAAGGAGGGAACGGAAGTGTTTCAAACAAGAGCCTGAGCAAATCAGTTAATGCAACCCTTGGGAACAACGTTGTCTCCAGGATGCGAACGCCTGTTCTTTAGCCCGTTCCTTTAATTCAATTATTTCTAATGATTTATTTAGTCCTTTTTATTACCAGAAGCCAGGCTGGCAATGAGAAAATAACCACCTGTGGCCCAGCAGAGTGGCCTTTGCCTTCCCTTTGCAGGGAGCTGGAGGGCAGGGGGAGGTCAGGCAGGAGCCTGCCAGGTTTCACAGCTCCCTGAAGATGCCCTTCCCAGTTAAACACACCCCTATTTCAGGCTGGGAGGGAGCCTGACACCCCTCCAGGCACTGCTGTTGGTCAGGCGAGAGCCCTGAGGGGGAGAGGAGAAGGAGGAAAGGCTGCCACGGGCATTCCGAGCAGCTTTACAGAAACCAACTCTTTGCTGGTGGGTTTGTGACAGGAGAGGGTTCGCAGCCACCACCACGGGACTGCCCTGGCCTTCCACAGCACCTTTTTACTGTGGCTGGAAGTGACACATCACCACTGCACCCTGATGGGAAATCTGGGAAGGTTAAGCCCAGCACAGCTTTTTCCTGGGCATCTCTGAAACACGAAGCTACTTGTTTACAGAGGTCAGGAAAGGTTTTCTCCTGTCAGACCAGGCTCGTGGGGGAGAGCTCAGTCTTCAGTCTCAGGGCAGATCAGGCTGCAGTCAGAGCTCTCCGTGGAGCTCTGGGAGAAGCTCTGCTCCAAGAGGACCTGTGCCTTTGCTGTGAAGTCCCTGCCACATTTAAACACATCAAAAACAAAGCTGGCACAGGGAGGTTTGCAGCATTTTCTTCCCAGATCCAGCTGAAAGCACGTCCTTATTAACGCAGATGGGCTTGGATCTGTCACTTTTGTTCAGGGGATGATGGGCTTGGGACAGGATTAAAAGGGCATTGATGCTATGAGAGAGCTCACTGTGGGGAAAATGCCATCCTGATCTCCCTCTCAGTCAGCAAAAGGCAGCATCAAAGCCAAGCTGTCACTTGACAGGTAAGAACTGGCAGGTAACATCCTTGCCAAGGCTGAAATTCAGTGCTGCCAGACCAGGGGAGATTTCCTAACGCCAAAAAGCTCTGTTGGTGAGGGTAAGATACAATAGCTTTTGTTCTCAGCCAAAGTCCAAGAGAAGTGGCAGTCTCTGGGAAAAGGGCAGCAGTGGAGTTGTCAGCAGGGAAATAAGATAAAACCTCTTTTCCTGGGACTTCTATTTCATTTTTTTTTCCCCTGAATGAAGCGTGGATTTACCAGTAAAACCTTAATTCCTTGGGCTTGTGTCATGCAGCCTCACCAGTCTGACACCCGTGGCCCCACCTTAACCTTGGCTCAAGGCAGGAAATACCCCTTGGACAGAAAGAGGGTGGCAAGGAGAGAAAGGACCAACACTGGGACAAGTCCAGGAGCACTGAGACGAAAAGCAAATGAGAGCCTGAGCTAAGCAAACCTGTCACAGGGGAACCATAAACCGAGGGGTAAATGATCCTGAACTTCCCCCCACATGCCAAGTAGGGGAGAGATGGTGGGGAGCTCCTGATATGGGGCTGGCCCCTTTCCTTTCCCTCACAGGAGTTGCTTGGAAAAATTCATAGAACCCCCTTTTTTTTTTTTTTCCCCATTTCATGGGAAATTCTCCCGTTTTTCCAAACAACTGTGAGCAAACATATCTACAAGCTTAAGAACAAAATGGTCACGAGTGCGAGCTCATACCTGGCACGGACTCCACGCCTTGAATTGCCTCCTGCACACCAAGGTTACTGTGACAGGACGGAGATTGGCTCTGACATCGCCACCTCAGGGGCCTGATGCACGAATGTACATCTAAATTACCCCAGACGTGCTCCTGACGAAGGGGAACCTGCTGTGTTTGGCAGCCCAGGCTCGGCGAGAGCCGCCGCGATCCACGCCATGCTGAGCACCTCTCCTTGCACAGGGGGGTGTCTGCAATCCCCCCCGGGGTCCCCCACAGCAGCAACCTGGGCCACAACCCCCCCAGGGGACACAGAGACCACCCCTGGGCACTGTCCCTGCCCTTACCTGCCGGAACCCACCACGAGTGTGCTGCAGGATTTTCAGGGCGTAGTTGGACCGCTGGCCTTTGCTGTTGAATTCGATGTGGCCGGTGAGACCTTCCAATTCTACCTGTCCAAGAGAGACTGAGTTACAGCGCCCAGCGAGGCGGCTCATCCCTTCCACCCTCCCAGCAGGTCCTCGTGCCTCCTACCCTGGCTGCTCTCAGGGTCTGGAGGGGAACAGGGGTAGAAGAACAAAGTGCAGGGCTCCCCAAGTTTCCTTGTTTTGGACTAACCTCCTCCACAGCCCCTCATCATCTCCCACCATCCCAAGGCTAAGCAACAAGGGCAGGCTGAGCAATGGGGGCTCCAAGGACCAGAGCTAAGGGAAGCTGAAGGATTTTGTTGTCTCTGGCTAAGGGTGAGATTTAAAACACTCATGGGCTGAAGTGGTACAAGGCTGAGCTTTCCCTTGGGGGAAAAAAAAGTCTCTCAAAATTTCCTTGTCTCAGTTGCCCCCCAGAACAGACTCAGAAACCTGCTCCTTCTGCATGGCCATGGAATCATATTGACCAACCCCAGGATGAAACTGCAGTGTCCTCCTGCCAGAATTAGGCTTGTTTTATTCCAGCAACCACACTTTTTTGATTCAAAGGAGCCCAAACCCTTTCCACAGGGGAACTCATGTCTGGCCACTCAGCTCCACGCAATTGTACTGCGTGATCTTATTCACTCAAAACAGGGCTCAAACCACTTTGAAGCATTCACACTTTAGCCAAAAAAATAAAAATAATTTTAAAAATCCTTTGAATTTCAGTTTTTCTGCAGCAAAACCGGGGCATTTCATGTTGTTCCAAGGACAGGGACAAACCAGCCTTTAGATCTGCTCCCTCCTCACTCCCAGCACCCTTCAGTCCCCCCTCACCATTCTCAGGTAGTTCATGAGGCTGGTGCCGTGCTGCCAGATCTGGGCAGAGCCACAGGACAGGGGCTTCACCCCGATCTCCTGGCTGCGGTTGAGCTCCTGCACGGCCGTCACCACGGCGTACACGGCGTCAAAGAGCAGGGCAGAGGAGAGCTGTGGGGAAAAGGGGGTAAAAACTCAGAGAGGAAGGCAAAAATCCAGCTCCCCCACTGCTCCGACAGGACCTTGCAGCAAGCAGGACAGCACCCTATTCACAACCCTTTTTTGCTTCCCTGTTCTTCAGAATTTCTTCCACCCCTGCCATCTTTCTATCTCTCTCTGCCTCTTCCCATTCTTTTCTACCTCAGTTGCCTAAAGTAACTAACTTTTTCTAATCAAGGGATGGGTTTTTTTTTGGTGACTCTGATCAATCTGCTGGCCAGGGGGAACGTTCCTGAGAGCATCAGGTTTGTGGAGTTCCTAAAATGGGCAGCTGGGCAGAATAGAGACCCTGTGGCTGCGCTCACAGCAGGGAAGAGGATTGTGCTGCTTCAGTCATTATTAGGCACCAGTGTGTCCTTCTCTGACAGGCAGATCCACATGAGCGGAGGTTTTGCTAGACCTGCTTCTCAAGCAGCCAAATCCTGGTTTTCAGACCCCACAGAGACCATCCTGTGCTGTGCTACACCCCCCCAGCCTCCTGCTGCAGTGGCACTGCTGAAGCGATGTCCAGGGTCACACAGCTCATCCCCTCTCCTTCTCCTCTTGGCTTTGTTTGCCTTTCATCAGGTTTCTTTGTCCATCAAGGCTCACAGACCGTGTTTCTTGCCCGAGCACAACTGTTTCCATGCCTTTGGTCCTGTTAATAATCAGCCATTTTCCCTCTCGTGTTCACTGTTGCGACTGAGATTTCACTTTTAATTACTGTCACCTCCTGACTCTGCTGGAATTAAGCCGCTGCACCTCATTACTACCAAGGCCACATTTTCCTCATGGATACTTCCAGGAGCATCCTCTTCCCATCCCAGCTCCTGGCAACGGGCTCAGTCTCCAGCCTGGGGCTGCTTTCCCCACCTTACCCTGGCTGTGACTTACAGCACTGCAGTGGAATCTGCATCCTCTCCTCCTCCCAAAGCCTGACTAGGTTTGTTCAGTGCTGCCAGTGGCCCTGCAGGGACAGTCTCTCCTGGTTCAATCATCCCAACAAACCTTTGGCTTCCACTGTGTTACTAATTTGAACAGAGCAAGGCAGAGTTAACCCTGCTTGATCTTCCTCAGATCAGTGGTGAGACCTCATTGACCACGACGGGCTGGGATTAGACATTTAACAGGCAGCCCAAAAACCTTAAAACCCACAAGCCAGCAGGAGTTAGAAGGCAGGATTCCAGCCTAATGCCAGCAAAACCCCAACCCACCAGCTCTAACAGCACTGGTGACCTCTCACTTCTCCAGCTCTGACTCCCATTTGCTCTGTCCCGTTCCTGCTGCACACGCCAGTTCAATCTGTGTGTCACAAATACCATCCAGGTTTCTCCAGGGAGCACTGGGCACCTGGACTGGCACCTGCCAGTCTTGCAGCTCACCTGCCCTCTCTCCTGCACTTCTTCCCTCCTCTTTGGGGGTCAGTCTGCTAACCTTGATCTAAGCATTCCCCTCCTGGAAAGCATTTTCCAGAGATCCTTAAAGGAGGTGATATATCCTTCTCCCTGCCTTTATTTTTTAACTAACAGGGCCTCTCCAGCCTGTCCTGCCCCCAGCCCCTGTTTTATGAAGCTCTTCAGCATACACTTAATTTTAACTGTGAACTTAATCCCACTCAGGTCACAGGATGTCACACACAATCAGCAATTTCTTCCCTGAATCAGGAACTAGAATACCACCACCAGTTGGACAAATGCAACTGTCATGAGACCAAACACAACCCCTGAGACCCCAGAGTTTCACCATTTTGTGCCAAACCAGAATACTGGCCCAGCATTTTTAATTGTCTCCTGCTGGGTTCCCATTTCCATTTTCCTTGAGCAGTTAATGATCTCTTATTAGCTGAGCAAGAGACTTGTGGATCTCAGTGAGGCATCTGACATGACTGGTTGGAATGTTTTACTCCTTAGCTCTGAAAAAGTTGTCAGGATTTCTGGCAGCCTCCCTTATAATTTCAAGGAATTTAGGGACTGGGGAGGGCATAGTGATACATAGGATCAAGTCAAGTCTTTCTGCCACTCTTCACCTGGTAACTGAGATAAAACAGATCATATTCAACACGGCAAGGAAATCTGGGATGCAGCTGTGTGGAGGAAATCCATCCCAGTTACAGGGTGTTGGGAGTGCAAGCAGCACTTCTGGATTCTCTGTCCCTCCAGTGAGGGGGATCTGCCACCACTCTCCTGTCACCTCAACTTCCTCCATGTCACCTACAAAATCTCTCACTGCTTTTATGTCCTCATTTTAACCCCACAGCTTTGTCACTCTGTCTGTTAGCAAATGGATTCTTGTCCCTCACTTGCACCGCCTGATTCCTGCAGATCCCTGCTGGTTTTGGACCATCCCTGCGATGCCAGAGCTCCCTGGAGGTGTCAGCAGATCCACAGGGGTCTGGGGACTTCCCTCAGTCCCTGGAGCCAAATAAAAAAAAATCAAACAGGGCAAGTTGCTGATCAAAATTGCCATTTGATGGATGTCTCATCAGGGCAGGGCTCCAGGGGAGGGAGCAGATGGTGGGGTGGGACAGACGGGCATGAGGAGAGGCTGTACCCAAAAACTGAAGAGTCCAGCCGTGACACACAAAGCCCTGGGAACAGTTCACCAACTAGAAAGGATCAAACCAGAGAAATCTCCAGCCCTAGAGCACATCAGCTGGACCTTCCAGGCAGCGTCTTCCAGGCAATGAACCCCCTCAGGTGCCCTGAGCTCCACCTGGCTGCTCTCCAGCTCCCTGCTGGATGCCACACATCTTCCTCCCAACAGCAGGCCTGCCCTTCTAAAAACTAACAGCAGTCAAGTAGAATAACCCACTTTTTTCCTTTTTAATCTCCCATGTAAAGGCCATGTTTAAAGGCAAGCTGCTCTCCAGGGAAATACTGAACAGGTTTGGCTACTTTGGGTTGTGCTACATGGAGTTTTTTTTCCCCTTTTCTTCCTCAAACATCAGCATCTGTATCTTTGCCCCCCAAAACGTAACACGGAGAATTAAAGCCGCTAAAACCCTGTGAAACAGACTTTACAATCTGGATTTTATTCAATGACATAAACACTTAATTACAAACATCTGTTTTAGCCTAAATTCTAATTACCAAATCTAGCCATCTGTAATTTGAATGATTTTCTCTGATTCCCTTTTCTTTGCAATGTGATTAATGAGAATGGTATTAGAGCAGGCAGCTCCCTCCTCCTTTGTCAGATGCTTCCTCAGCTCTAGAAAGAAAGCCCTGTGATTTTGCAGCTCGCAGGAAACCTCCCTCCTGTCACTTCCAGCTGTTGAGCTTCCTTTTCCCTCTTTAGGACGAGCTATTCTGTGAGACAACTCCTTCCCAGGACTACAAGGGGAGGTTCTAACACAGAGGGATGTTCCCTGGGAGATGAGACCTGCCAGATCTCTGACAGTGCCTGGCAGAATTTCCCTCACAGGCAAGGGAAAGGAAACACATGCCCTGCCTGGGAGTATTTCAGCTCTGCTCTGGAACTTCCCCACCCAGGGCAAAGCCCTTTTTCCATCACCTGGGGCAAGGCATTTTGAAGAATTCCAGGCATAATCCTGGATCCTTCCACCTGCAGATTTTGCTGGTTGCTCAGGACAACACAGGGTAAGAAGGCCCAATGAGAATTTTAATTTCCCCATCACACCTGCTGCACTCCTGTTCCTACTGACTTCTGCTTGTACTATTAGAGGGGAAATTTGTTTTTAATGCCGCTGAACTGTCATCCAAATAGGAAGTTTCCTGGTAGCAATCCCATGGAGATTCAGCAGGGCAGGCAGCAAGTGACTGGAGCGGGGAGGAGGGAGAGCAGGATGGCCCCAGGCACATCCAACAGGGCAGAAATAATAATAATAACAGCATACAGCTCCTTATTTTGCCTGTTAAGGATCACTTTGTGGTGACAATGAGGTTTTGAGAGCTGTCTCAGCTCGTGGAGGGGACTCTGAGCTCATTAAAAAACAACAAAAGGGTTCCACTGATGGTATTTTCTCCCTCTCCCCTCCCCCAGCTCCAGGCACAGCACCCCTCATGTGGCAAATCTGCTTTGCAAACCTTCCCAGTTGGGGAGAATCCCTAGGGAAGACTCCAGTCCTGATCTGCACATTCATCAGGGAGATGCTGGAGCGTGGAACACAACCCAGCCTTTTGGCATCTGCCTCAGCCCAGCCCTTTCTGAGCCATCTGCACTCCCAGTCCCTCTGCCATGAGCCATTTTTTGCTGGAAGTAAAACACACAGGGACAAATTTCACAAGAGAAACACTGAATCAGAGCTGCATCATCCCCTGCACTCACAGCAAACACAGATCAGGCTGGAATTTAGAGCTCTACACCAGCTCGAGTGCAGAGATCCCCTCTAATGCTCTGCACCCCAAGGTCCCTTTGGGCACCCTCTGACTTTCATGATCACTTCAGTATTCACTAAATCAAATTCTCCTCTGTAAATCACAGCTTGATAACCAAATTCCTCTCCTACCTACTTAGCTAAAACGCTCTGTCTGGCTCATCCTTCCCGTTCCTCTCCCCACAAAAGCCACTCCAAGGTGCAGCGGGATTAATAAATTTAATAATTAAGAAATGTACCCTTTGACACTAGAGCTTCTACCTCTGCATTGCCAGCCTCTGCTCAGGACCATCCTGAATTTCCTCTCACAAGGTTCTCCTGTTGATTTATAGCCGTTTCCAGCCCAGGGAGGCTGTGGGTGATGGGAATGAATTTGACTTACTGCTGGCCCAGTGAACGGAGCGTGGTCACAGTTCTCCTGCCACGACTGGTTGAGGCTCTGGACAAACTCTTGGAAGAAGGCGTGAGACTGGTTGAAAATGGAAAATCCCAGGATGTTGACTCTGTCGTCCAGCAGGCTGTCCAGGCGCTGGAGGGAAAACTCCTAAAGCAGCACAAAGCAGAAAGTGGGATTAGAGGAGAAAACAAGCACTGAGAGCTTCAAAACCCCTCAACCCTTGGAGGGAAGATGGGACTGTGGAGTGGTGAGACCCCCCCCATTCCACACTGGGGATGAACCCACTGGTTGGTGAGGAAGGTCTGGGTGCTAAACAAAGTTTGTGCTGCCCATCTCAGGCTTTTAATGAAGGTGTCAGCCAAGCCCAGGGTTATATTGGCCAAATTGCACCAAAAAACCCCCCAAACCCTGCAAAAAAGGGTTATGGCAGGTTTCCATTCCCGAGCTGTGGTCCCTGCCAACCCCACCGGAGCGTGGTGCTCCTTGTGCAGTTATAAACCACCCCCTCTGGCAGGAGCTCCCTGTGACACCGAGCTCACAGCCCCGGCAGGGGGGTGGATGATGTTATTTCAGATGGAGCCAGTAACCTGCTCCAACAGCCCCGAGAAGGTCAGCTCTGTTGTGGGAGGCCCAGGGCACACAGGGATTTACATTTCCCAAGCCCTGCTCTCTCTCCAAGGCGATCCCAAAAAAACAAATCCCTGCTGTGCTCACTGTGAAAACTGCTGTGCTGAGAGCCTCAGGCAGTGGGAGGACACCAGCAATGGTTCTCCACCCAAACCCAGGGCAGGAGGGGCCACCAAGGCCACCTGTGGAGACCCATGTCTGGAGAGAAACCGACCTCCTTTCTTTATTCTTCTGAATTTCCTCTGAACTGGCTCCCAGCCTGGCTGACAAACATCATCTGCTCCCCCACCACGACCGATTTGGTGACACCGAGTTTAAACCGTTAAATTTAAACCAGTTCCTTCCCACAGGAGAGGAGGAACCCAACCCTGACCTGCCTAATCCTGACAACCCAATCCTGCAGTGCCACCAGGAACCAGGAGGAGATGCCACTCGTGGGACACCCTAATGCCCTGTGGAGGGGGGGAAGGTGCTTCGACTGTGGGGTTTGGAGTTGGGAGAGTCCCCTTCCAATTCTAAAAAGCAGATTGGTCGAGTGCATAAAAATGACTGCGTGTTATAAGAATTACAGGGAAAAAAAAGGGAAAGCCCTCCTTTGCTCCTCACATCAATGGAAGCAGTTACACGACAGATTCCTGGAGAAGGGTGCAACCCTTCTTGTCCTATTAGCAGAAAATAATGGCACCTTCCTCACTAATTTCTCTTTTGCTAATTGCTAAAATGGAGCAGGAAGGTGGGAGTAATACTACTTTCAGGAACTGCTGGATGCCCATTCTCCTCCATCACCAGCACAGACGTCTCTGGGCTCTGTGGAGTATGAGATTTTCAGCAAGCCAGGCCATTTTTTAATCTTTGCTGCGTTCCCAGGCACGCAGAAACAGCGTCTGTAAATCTCCAAAACATGGACTTACAAGACTATTCCAGCCCAGGCAAATTCCCACGGGGATGTGATCAGACACAGGATTAAGTGCGTTTTGGACACGACCACATTAGCGTTGGGTAACATGAAATTGCCTGTGAACTATTGATTCATTTGAATGATATTATCCTGCTGCCTCCCTGACAGGTTATCCATTTACCCACGGCATCCTGTCAGCCCGTGCAACGAGGGCAGGTGGCTAATGAGGAGCTGGGCCTGAGGAGATCCTGGATGCAAACGGAGCAGCAGGAGATGTGCTGAGCCCCTGGAAAAAATATCACCTCCCTGCAGCCAGAGCTGGGAGGCAAACCGTGCAGGGCACGAGGCAAACCGCTGCCTGGCTGCCCTCCTGGCTTGGTTGTACACAGAAGGAGAATGGGGTGTTTTGCACCAGAACAGCCACACAGTCTCCAAGGCTTCGTTCTCAGGCCAGACCGACCCAGCCTCCCCTGCTGCATTTATCCATTGTGCCTCTTCTCCCCTGAAAACATTCCTAAGCTTTTGAGGCCGCAGGTCTGTTGTGCTCTGCTCCTTAATTAGCAACTAATGGGTGAGGGAACCAGCCCCTCTGGTCCCACTTCACCCAGGGAAACTGAGGCAGGGCTGAGATTTGTTCCAGCCGCGCAGCTGAACCCACAGTGCCGTCTGCTCTGAGCGCCGTGGTCGGTCCTGGCCCCTCGCCTGGCTCATGGCAGAGTTTTTGGAGGGATCCCCACCTGCATCAGCCCCATTTCCTCGGGGAAGTTCCCCTGGGGCTGGAGGCAGCTGCCAGGGCTCGCTGCCTGCAAAGTAACCGCAGACAGACCCCAGCACGCTGCCCCCAGAGACACCAATTTGCTCCGGTTCTAACGGGAGCAGCAGCTTTTCCCAGCTCTCATTAGCAGTGGCTGGTTTGGTCTTTTCCTACAGCCAACACTTCCCCCCCCCCACATCCATCTTTTTCCAGGCAAGCCTCCAGCTGCAGGAAACCCCATTTCTGTGGCTGTCACGCCCATAAAGCATCACCTCTGTAGGGCAGGGGGATGGCATGGCCTGCATCCGACCCTTTCCCCTCCGCTGCTCCCTGCCCCTTCCCTCTGCTCCCGCTCCAACCTCTTGCCTTTAAACGTTTTTCCACCAGATATTCACAAAACCACTCTGCAGACGCTGGGTCAGGGGGAAATGAGCCGTGAGCTGCCTATGCAATGAGATGGAGATAAACCACCCTTGGGGGACACACTTCATTTGCAGTGGGATAAGAGAGATTTGGTAAGGTCAGGCTTTGCAAGGAGGGCAGAGGGGTGAGAGCATCCAGATACTCAGCTCAGCTTCTGTCCCCGTCTGGGGTTTTTGGTTTTCTTCTGTTTTTGTTTTTTTTTTTTCCCCTTTTTACATACTCATTCACCACGCTTGACATTTCCAAACCCACGTTTTGCAAACACAAACTCATTTGCCTTTCAAGGCCTGCAGCCTCTCAGCTGATTTCCCGTGGCAGGAGGCAAACACGGGCAGGACAAGGGGTGGAAAACCCCCAATCTCAGGGGTATTTTCAGACGGAGATCCAAGGATTTCTCACTGAGACAGAGTAAAACTGACTTTTGCCTAAGCTACCACCCTGCCTCGGCTGCTAGACAGAGCTGAGGGACCCAATTCCTACCCAAAACCCTTTCACAGCTGCCTTTCGCTCCTCATATAGTTACTCTTCCCTATCCTCAGTGCTGGCTGGTGCTTTTGCAGGCTAGAAGATAACTCCCCAACGCAGCAAGAGCAAGGAGCCATTAGGAAAATAACCCAAACAAAAGGGGACTCCAAGCCTCGTCCACCTGTGCAAATACAGCTTGGTAACCACAGGCTTTCAGGCAATGGCAGGTGGACAGGAGAGGATGTGAATCAAAGAGATGGGTGCAAATAGCATCTCCCTTATTATGTCTATTCCATTACCAGTGATTCCCCCCCACTCCCTGCACTGCAGCAATTGCAATAGTTGACCAACACTTTGCCCTCCACCTCAACCTGAAGCACAGAGAAGACCACCAGAAGTGATGCCAAGGTGAACTCCAGGGACATAAATCCTGAATTCTTCCCCCTCTTTTTTTTTTTTTTTTTTTTGTAAAACACCCACCAAAAGTCAACATTCTGCTTCAAGAGGTCTCGGGGGAAAAATAGCCCCAGAGGGTCAGCAGCCAAAATGAATGAACTTTTACAGAGGAAAAATCCCCAGGCTTTTGCTCAAATCACAGCGAATTCGGCAGCAGCACCAGGCAATTACAGTGTAGATGTTCTGACTCCTACTACTCCAGGGCTGCAACCACCTAAATATGTGCTGCTAAATAACGACACTTAGCAATTCTATGGCACTCTATATTTTCCAA
This sequence comes from Pseudotriccus pelzelni, assembly GCA_035584735.1. Lineage (NCBI taxonomy): Eukaryota > Metazoa > Chordata > Aves > Passeriformes > Tyrannidae > Pseudotriccus > Pseudotriccus pelzelni. The sequence goes on from JAWMRA010000063.1 coordinate 4,445,268, forward strand.
GTGCTAGGCACACATTAGCTAATTGAATCCAAAGGGCTTCCCTGGGAGAAAACGCTGGAGGAGTTATTAGAGGATGAAGTCACTCCTGTGCTTCAGGAGGCACTAAACCTGCACCCTCACTACACAGCAGGAGACAAACCCTGTGGAGTGACCCCAGCATTCAGATCACTGGGAGAACCTGGCTAATAAAAGCCCCAGAGCCAAGCTCAGCAGCTCATGGTTTTAGAGCCACGAGCTTGAGTTAAACCAGACTGAGAAGGCCTTTTACAAGAATCTGCTCTGTCACAGCAGGATAAGGCCTAACTGGCACATAAGGGTGGTGAGGGCATAGAGTTTTGAAACACAGGCATTAGGCTGAGGTCTGATAAAAATACAATTCTTCATCACAGATTATTTTTTTTTAAAAGTTACTTCTTCAAATTATTGTGCTGTTTTCTATAGGAAAGAATTAAGAGCAAAGTTTCCCATCTATCCAGCTTTTATCCGTGGGGGCTCCTGCCAGGGAATTATTGTGCCCAGAATACAGAGGAGGAAACTGAGTAAAAAAAAAAACAGTAACCTGTCTAGGCTACAGGACACCCCACAAATGTGGGGAGACACAAAAGGTCTTCCCTCACCACCGGTCCCGCTGCTTCCCAAGCCTGGGAAGAAGAGGCTGGAGGCTCTGGTGTGGAAAAGGCCAGTCGAGCAGGGGATTATCAGTGTCATATCAGCCTGCCTGGTAAGCAGACGCATTTCAGAGTGAGGAGCTGCCTCCCCTGCACGGCCACACCACCGTCTCACTCCAGCGAGTGGCTCCTCTAATTGCTCCCCCCGCAGTGCCCAGTTTGCTATTCAGCACTCCCTGCATCAGCTATTGAGCTCCTTCCAGCTGTATTGATTGAGCTGGTGATATTGCTCTGCATCCCATTTGTGTGAGCACAGCCTCGCTCCCCGACTCGATTCTTATCACATTTTTAATAACCCGGCTCACCCGGGCAGCAGGGAGGCAGTGATCGGTCCCTGCAGGATGGAAACCTGTCAGGGGCTCCTCTCATTTGCAGTGCCACCACACTGCTTGTCCCTCACCCCAGCCCCTGGAAGGAACAGGATTTGCTCAATTCAACCTATGCTAACAAGATGTCTGTCTCCCTCCCCTCCTGTCTCCTGCACACGCACACATGTTTATCTTCCTCTCCTAATCACTGCAAGGACTTTATTGGATTTTTGGATCTGCTGATCAGCAGCCTCCAAAACACCCTCAGCCACTGTCATAGCCCGGTGCTCAGCAGGGGAAATTCACTGCTGTAAACTCAGCAAGCTGCACTGCCCTCAGTCCTGGCCAAGGACCCGGCCCCTCTGACAGCACCAAAGGCTGATTTACACCAGGCACAGCCTTGCTGTGGGCCCAGGACACACTGTTCTGTTCCTTCTTTGTGGCCTGTGAAGGAGAACACTGGGCCAAGGCTTCCATTTCCCTATTAAACCCTCACTCTGGCAAAACTTCCCTGTCGAGAGTATTTGGTGCTTAGAAAAGCTCTCGCCCTCCCAGCACAGACTTCAGTGTCCATCCTGAGATTGCCTGGCAGCTTTCACGCAGGAGCCAGTGCAAAGTCAGCACAGCTCTGGTGACTCCACTGCTGACATCACTGGGTGCCAATGGGCACCACTATTCACCCTTTCAGAGGAGATAAATTATCCCAGCTCAGGGTCTTCGGGCAAACAGACTCCAGGGAGTCTCTCCCCGGATCATGGGAGGCAGAACTTAGTACACTTAGCCCAGAAAGGGCAGAGGGTGCCATCCTGGTCCTGTTTGTGTTCAAAAAACAGGTGGATGTGGCACCTGAGGACGAGATTTAGTGATGAACTTGGTGGTTGATGGCTGGAATTGTTGCTCCTAAAACGCCAGACTGCTGGAGATGATTTACAACAGCAAGAGTACGAAAAGGAAGATAAATATGGAAATAAAGAAAGGACACAAAACACAAATGACCGTCCCGGGGACTGGTGGTACCTCCCACCCTTCTCCATAACGGAGACACCACCACCTGACCATCACTACCAGCTCCTCACACCACTGGGACACTGACCCTGCACTGGTCCCACTGACCAAGTTCTCCCCCAGCATCCCCAAAACTCCTCTGTCAGACGTGCAGAAAACACCTGTCTTTGCCTCTCTGGATCCTGTTGCCCTCAGAGCTGAGCTGCCAAGTCTGTTAATCATTCCAAAGCTCCAAGAACACATTTATTTATTTACTCAAGTGGACAATATTATGTTAAGTGCTTTATGGCTTTCTCGAAAGGCTCAATTTATTTATAAACTATTGACAGAGTCAATAAGTTTATAATGGGCCACATGTAAAAATCAATTTCTCTGGAAGCAAAAAGGAAAAAAAAAAGTCATCACAGCAACAAATTGTGGCCTTTTGAGGAGGTAAGTGGATGTGGTAGATCTACTCTAGGCAATGTTACTTGGCCATTTATGTAGTAAAAGGGAAACTGTGAGCTAAGGGACAATTTAGGGGAACCATACATATATATATATTTATATGTATATATATAAAATTTGATTGCTCTTACAAAGTTGACACATCACAAAAGCATCAATGTGCCATGTAAGGACGGATCTTTAACCTCCTCATGCAAGGAGAGCTATTAAATTTTGGAGGCTGTTCTTCAAACGAGGGTACTTTAGGAAAATACATCCTTAGTGGAAGCAATTGCCTACAACTTCTCTGCAGGGAGCCCGAGGTTTGGAGAGCAGCAAAGCCTCGGGGAGGAAAGAGGTCAAGTGCTGATGTTGGGACCTGAAAAAAACCCCACAGCTCTCGGAAAATGAGGGGTAGAAAGCCTGAAAGGCAAACAGGACAAGACAGCATGAGGGCAGAGAGAGAGGTTTGCTCTCACATCAGAGGGCCTGGGGTGCACCTGAGAGAATGATTTACTGAACAACTGGAAATCAAGCACGGGGTGGACTCTGAACAGCACAAAAAGACTCAGACAAGGTGAGGCAGCGCAGGCAGAGAAACCCAGGGAGGTGCAGTTATTGCTTTGCCTTAATGCTCCTCTTCTCATGCTAACCAGGGTGAGGAGAAATCGCTCTGGCAGCCTTGCAAAAACCTGATTTGTTTGCCCTGCTACCACATGCCACTGAAAACATGGATCATAAATCCAGGGCCTGATAGGGGCTCTACAAAACGGTTTGTCTCATCAGCTGCTGGGGATCAGGAAGGCTGGCTGGGCTGCAAGGGAAGATTTGTCAAAGAATAACAAGAGGAGTCTGCCTTCCTCAACCTGGGCAAGGCAGAGTGAGGGTGCCCAGAGCTGGTGCAGCAAGGGGCAGAACCAGGCGCAGAAAAAGAAGGTTATTTCACCAAAAAAAAAAAAAAAGAGAGGTGATTTCACAAAGCAGGACTAAAAACCTAAGTTCCACAGCCCTGGTCACACACTAATCTGTAGTTCACTCCCCCCTTCCAAGGGATGTCACTGTGATGACAAGCTGCCACAGAAACGTGGGGCATTGTCTGGGGGATTTGGACACTCCTTTCCCCTCCAGTTCCAACGAGGCACCCAGAGCAACAATTCAGCTTTGAGATCCTCGTCCTGTGTGAAGACCTCTTTATAAATCACTAAACAAAGAAGAAACAACAGGATACAAACAAAACAGAAAAAAAAGCCCCAAACTGATTTATCTGGTCTCTGGGAATTGAACACAGCAGCTGTTTTATCAGCAACAGCACCTGCACACAATCTTGTCAGGGAAAAAACTGCGCCCAGTGAATAGCCTGCCTGACTCAAGGCACTAGTAAAACTCCCCTACACCTTCCTTCTTATAGTAATAATTTTAATTGTTTCAATTATTTCCATCTAATCTCCTTGATAAATGTTTTGAAATTTAAACCCAGCCTGAGGTCCGTATGTTATTAAAAAAAAAATAAAAAATAAATGCAAACAGAGAGTGAGGGGAAAAAAAAAAAAGAATACAAACCCAACAAGCTGCACGGAATTAACAAGCTGAAAGAATTAATTGTAGCATGGGGTTTTGGAGGCATCAAGCACCCCTCCTACTCTGTGCTGCTGATTTCAGGGATTTTCAATGCTGGAAGGAACATTTTCTTCAATGCACAGCAGGCTGTTTGCAATGGTCTATTTAGGCACTGGCATTATTATCACTATTATTATTATTATTATTATTATTATTATTATTATTATTATTATTAAGCACACCATTACCCCCTCACATGGCCATAAGCTCTGTGGATACCCAGCCAACCTGCGCCCTGCCAGGGAGCAGAGAAGGGACAATGAGTTGTTCTGAGCCCAACTCAGCACCTCCTCAGGAAAATTCCCTCCCAGAAGGGCAATTCCCAGAGCAAGAGAGTTCCTCAGTGTGTGGAGATACCAAGAAAACACTTGGATCAGATGGATATTTCCTGCCAGGGGGTGGAGGACAGGAGGGGGCTCGGCTGCCATGGGGACCCCGTGTGCAGGTGATGGATGTGGGGAAGCCAAATGCACCAGACCTGCTCTGCTTCTCTTGAGTTTCATTAGGAACTCCTGGAAAATTTGTGGAGCTTCTGCTGCTGACAAAAAGGGTCCCCTGAGCTGGCTGAAGGAGCCCGATAATGAATTTGCACGCAGTAAATTAGCCTGTGGACGTTTTTCCACCGGGCTGCTCGCCTCGGCTCCCACGGAAATGCGCTGGGGGCCCAGGGCTTTCCTCCCTGTTTGCTCCAGCCATCAGTCTGGGAGAGCATTGCTGCCACTATCTGCAGCCATCAGGCTGGAGCAGAGGGGCCATCATCCCCAAATCTCTCCCCTGTGCCCCAGTACGGCGGGAGCCACAACAACTTCCCTCCATCTAAAGCCGCGCAGAGAGCGGAGCTGAGACACCGCGAGCTGTCGGCTGGGATGTGCTTATTAAATAAAATTAATGCTAAAAGACAGAAACAGAATTCCCCTCTACTGCTGCAGGGCAGGTGTTTAATTCAGCATTTTATCCTATTTTCTCCTCTTTTTTTTTTTTTCTTTTTGCCTGAAATATTTTTTCCATCTCCAAGCAGCTCAGTGCTACACAGACTGTCTATTCCCCTTCTGATGGTTCTCCCCCTATTTGAAGCCATCTTTTTGTTGCTCCCCTTGACAGCAGTTCACTGTGATTTTATCTTTTCTATTAGGCAGTGATTGCAAAACCTCAGAGGGTTCATTAGGAGCTTGATAATCCCTCCAGATTTATGAGTCTAAATTGCTCACTCCCATCTCCAATCCCCATTTAAATATTACTGATTTCCTTACACATCTCTTCCATCTGCCCAGGTTTTGTCTGATGTCACCTTTATGCAATGGTCCCTGCCAAAAATCCAGTTAGTTCTGCTAAGGGCTGGTCTTTTGAACAAAGTGGTAAAATAACCTGGGTAAACACATGAATATCTTGCGAGAGTGAATGGCAACAGAACTCATTTCTTTCTCACCTGCCAGAACTGAGTTACACGAGATGAATGGGTTTCAAAGACAAATTTCACCTCAAACAAGTGCTTAATCACACCCCTGCTCACAACCAGTGTGGGGGTGGAGGTAGGGAGCTTAATTTTAATAGTTATTTCTGTTGTCTGTGAACAGACTCCGCTGTGCTGGTGATGTGCAGATAGAAAGCCCTCACTGTGTGCACAGTCTGTGGCACTCTGACTGCCAGGGGAGGGCAAGTGGAAGAAGAAAAAGTTGGTGGGACCATTTGCAACGGGAAAAGTACCTCCTGGGAGTGGGAAACGACCGGGCAGGATGTGATGGGGCTGGCACCATCCCTCGCCAGCCCTGCCAGCAGCACCAGCACAGTGACACTGCCTTGGGGGGCAGAAATCACAACCCCCAGTCTCCATCACTGCCTGACCCCTCCAGGTACCTCCCTTCCTTTTCCATCCCTGCCCAGTGCTGAGCCATCCCGTGGGGATGAATGGGATCAGGGAAGCTTGTTCTTGCTGGGCTGACGTGGAGCAAGAACCTTCGGATCAAACACTGAGCAGGAAACAGAATCCTCCTGGTTCAGGCAGGAGCCTGGTGGCTTTTTCTATATTCTCCCTATCCCCTTCTCCATTCTCTGCCCCACTTGCTGCTCTCTTGGCTTTCCAACCCCTCCACTTCACTCCTTTCCCCCTCCTCCTCCCCACTCCAGCTCTCCTGCCCACCCGTTTGGCTCCATCCCTTCCCGTCTGTCTCCCACCCAAACACAAAGCGTGATTCAGCTCTCGGCTTTCCTGGCACAGGCACACCCTGGCATAAATATTAATAGAAATTAGAGAATATGAGCACCATATGGGGCTGGGAGGCACCTCCACTCAACTCTCCAGCCCATCTCAGGTTGCCATCAGGCCCACACCAGCACTAATAGGCAGGTATCTGGCCTCCTGGTAGCACTTCCCTCACACCACACGGCAGCCGCTGCAGCAGCAGAAGTTTCTCTGATGTTTATTTTGGGTTTCCCCCTGCTGCTGCCTAAGCCCATTACTCCTTGTTCAGCACAGTGCCCTGGGGTTTAACCACACCATCCTCCCATTGATGTTATTAGGAGCTATAAAGCCAAACCACCAGGGGCCACGCTGGAGATACACCCTGCTCTGCCTCCCGACATTTATGGGCTCAGCCTGCCTTTGTCCTGCAGAGCAGCTCTCAGAGACCCAGTGGGAAAGCAGGGGGCTGTGATGCCCTCTGGATACCCACCCCAGCGCAGCCTGGACTTTTGCCAGCATGGGGGATGCAGTCAGGGGGTGGCACTTCTGAATCAGGAACAACCCATCTGCTGGAGCTCCCCAGAGACCTGCACATCTCATTGCACCACAGTCACAAAGTCTACAAATCCTGCCTCGGGATGCTGCACATCGATCAGCTTTCATCAACCAGGGCAAGCCCTGCCCTGACTGATGCTCAGCTTTGCAGGAGGACTGCCCTCCTTGCCTCCCCTCCCTCTCCACCCCAAGCACGTGGCTCCCCCCGTGGGTCAGGGGGATCAGCTCCCATCAACATGACTCCGCACGCACGCGGGAGAGAAGCTGAGAGCAACGTCTTACCAGATTAGTGAAGATATAGGTGTAATAGGCAGACGCCATTCCCAGCTCAGCTGCCTGTGAAGGAGAGGAAAGGAGATTAAACCAGAGCCTGACAATCTTCAATCTCCACTCCAGCAAGGCCCAGCCTGGGCCACGTTTGCTTTTTCATCCTTATCGCTCCGGGCGAGCGCCGCTGTCTCCCCGCAGCAGGGCGGGGTGGGACACGGCAACACCACCTGGCTCGTGGAATTCAAGGCTGGGGGAGCAATTTTGCAGCAGGGCTGAGCCTACCCGAGGGCTCCAGGCTTGTCTCTTTGCCCACAGATGCAGAGAACAAGGCAGGGAAAGCTTTTTTGGGGTTGCAGGAAAAGGACAGTCAAGCCACCGAGGGTTTTCCCATTTTGGGCTCCAGCCCCGCAAAACCGTAAGTACAAATGAAACCCAGTAACTCAGCCTGTTCTCCAGAACTTAGAAAAGGTTGTGGTGGCCACAGAAACAGAAGAAAAGAGGGTGAAAATATATAGGGACGAAAGGACACAGATGTTTCCATGGGGATGATCTCTTCTAGAGACCACAGACCAGATCACTCAAGTCCTTTTCCAAAATTCTCCCTAAACAAGTGAGTTAGTTGTGGGAACAGATGCTCAGGAAAGTGAGGCATTAATCTGCAGATCCTCCTGGAAGCCTGTGTTTCGCTGCCAAGCACAGCTGGTCCCACATCATGCTTCAGGACCTTGGCAAAGAGGTTTTCCCATCGCTCCAAACCAGACAAAGGAGCAGGAGACAGCGAGGGAAGGGCCAAAGCCAGCACCTCCTGATTTTACTCCCTTTCAAACCCCCCTTGCTGGGGCCAGTGCTGATGTCAGCTCTCCCTGTGCCCCGCTTTGAAGCCGTTGTGTCTGATTTGAAGGGCAGAAAGTCGAAGGGAGCAGCAAAGCGGCTCCCGGGAGCGTCGCTCCCGTCCCGCTGGCAGGCTGGGAATCCAGGCAGCAGCCACGTGTCTCCAGCCCATATGTGGAGGTCAAGAGATGAGAAACTGTAATTTCTCTCACTGTGGCAGGCCAGGACTGGTCTCCTAAGACAGGGCTGACAGTTTCAAACCAACAGTGCATTTTTCTTGCTGCTGGCGACCTGTGAGGGGGACAAGGCTGTACCTGCTTGCTCACCACCCACCTCGCCCCGTATCTGCTTCCACCTCCGTAAGCAAAAGACTTCCCAGCCTCCCAAGGTGCAAGAAGTTGCCAGATCACAAGCTCATTATTTATTACCTTCCATTCCTACAATCCTCTGGCTGGGAAGGCTGAATTAGTTTTTACAGGGAAAGAAAAAAAAAAAAAAAAGAAAAAATCGTGGGAATCGCTGACATCTTCATCAGTTGTGGCAGAAGGAGCTGGGCAGGGAGACTGTGTGTGCCTGAAGGGAGCTGCTGTGTGCCTGTGGGAAGTCACTATAGCAACAGAGGAGGGGGACAGCCCTCAGCAACAAGGCAGCAACAGGGACCTGGGGGGGTAAAAAAAAAAAAACACGCCGAAAAAAATCCCTGCGCAGAAAGACCCCAAAAAATTCCCCCCAAAACTGTCTAGTTAAAGATGAAAAACAACATGCAGTAGAATAAAAAAATTCTTTGGGGAGGTGGGAGATAATAAAAACATCCCTTCTGGCTGTCATCAAGGATAAATCTGACATAATCAAGGCCTCTGGATGACTAATTCCATGATAAAGCAGCCAGGACACTGCGTGGAATGGCTGCACCAACAGCCAAGGGGATCCCACGGCTTGGATCCTGCCTCCATTCAGGAACGTGCTTCTTGTACCTCCCAGGATGCGGGAAATTCTACCCAACTTTAGACTCCATCTGGAGCCACTGCTCAGTTTTGAGGCAGACTATCAAAACAAGCTCTAAAAACTGCAGCGGGAGACCATTTAAAAATAAAGATGATTAGAATAAAATCGCGGTTAATAAGACAATTAAAAAAAGAAAAAAAAAAAGGCAGCAAAAAGTTAGAAACTTAATAGGAGGGGGGGAAAATGAGACAACAGTGCACCGATGGACTAATTTCAGAGGGCTGAGCTGTCTGATGGCAACAGGAGCCACCAGCACACACCACTTGGAGAAAGCAAACACATCAGCTCAGAGCAATTAAAGCATCACTTCCACAGATAAGAGTCCTGGAAAGAGAAAGCAAATTGTTTTCCCCATAAACTCCATCCCACTGGCAATACCCCTCTCAGCAGAGCCCATTTCCAGGGATTTCCCCACTCCATTATCCTGCAACACGTGGGACCTGGATCGGGGCGGGGGGTGGAGCGGCAGCACCCAGAGCTGGGACAGGGAAGGGAACTCTCACCTTCTGCAGGATGGTGTGGGACATGGAAGCGTTGGCGTGGACAATGATTGTGGCTGTCTTGTCGTCCCTGATCTCCTTCAGGAGCGGGGTGGGATCCCGGCTGTCATCCAGCATCCGCACCGACAGGGTGTCCTTGGAAATGAGGAACTGCCGCAGCAGCTTCTCCAGGTTTAAAAGGCCTTCAAATGAAAGGGAGAATAGCCCTTAAACGTTATGCCTGGCTCAAAAAAGCTCTTCTCCCACGGCCCACAGTCATTCCCAGTAGGATGCAGTCCCGCAGTTCTGTGTCTATGCAAAGGCAAGGATTTGGGACTCACTGCTTTGCCCAGCAGGGAATGGGAAACGATGGAGCTGTTCCTGCTGTTCTCCAGGAAATAGCGGCCCCAAAGTCCTCTTGAGAACAGATAAGATTGCTGATACAGATTTTCTCAGGACCCCAGAGTCCAGGGAAGCTTTTCATTATCTCCCTATATGTGGGATTCTTCTGGTTATTGGAGGATTATTCCTCCTCCTCAACCATTTCCAGCTCCCAGACGAAGTGCCCTGCAAGGCACAACTGGATACCCTTGGGAGATCTTGGAGCACTCTGCTGGGAAGCTGCGGTCTTCCAAGGGGATGGAAAGCTGGATGGGATCAGCCACGGGAAGGGGGCATGGAAAAGGGCCACCTCCTCTGCAGGACTGAGCTGTCCCTTCAGGTGGAACCTGAAGACAAAAAGCTTTAGTGAACACCCCCGTGGACGAGTCCTGACTTCCCTGGGCTTGTTCTCTATCGCCTTTTTGGCACTTCTGACTGAAGTTTCCCCCTGCAGCCGGGTCACTGCAAGGGCTCCTTCCAACCCAGCTGCCTTGAAGTCTAATAAGATGTCAAAGCTCCTGCTGCAGCTTTCCTTAGTCAAGACAGCATATTTGATAGAGCCTGTCTCTTCCACCCAGCTGCTGAGTTTCATCAAGAAATAACCTCCTGTCAGGTTTGATTGACCAGAGGGACCACCAGATGTGATCGCTGGCGAGGCACAGACAGCAGGCACGGCCACACATCCCAGCCCTACAGAAATCCATTAAAGGAGGAGGGAACTGAAGTGAAGGAAACTGAAAACAGGACTATCAGCAGCATCACATCCCAGCTGGTGGAGGGGCAAACCCACCCTCAAGTCAGGGCTCTGCTCGTAACCTCCCTTACTTCTGAGAGCACAAACCCACTCGTTCACCAGCAGGTCAAGGGCCAGGGAAGCGGCACAAGAGGATGTGATTAGTGTTAGAGCTCTGCTTCCAAGGACTCCCAGCACTTCACAAAGGAAACAAAGCAGTGCAGCAAAAGGGGCTCGTCCAAGATGAGGAGCCTCTCATTCACAGGGAGGCTTTTTCAGCACGTTGAGTCTGCCCTGAGCACCTCACAGTGCTTTTCTCTGGGTACAGGTAGGAACTCAGAAAAGGACTGAAAAAAACAGCCAGGAACTTCTCTGGGTCCCACCAGCTTCTTTTTCTCTCTCACTGGCCAGTGAATTCACTCTGCATGAAGGACACGTGGAATAGACCTCACCTGAATCCTTTTGTGTGTGTGTGTGTGCCAGCCCACATGAACAGCAAATTTTACTCAAACCCTCCATTTGATCCTTGCAGGGGTTATTTCCACCTAATTCCACCCCTGCAAGGGACCAGCCAGGTTGCTGCAAGCAACAAACCTGAGACTACCAAGTTTACTGACAGCTCATCCCAGCAAAATCTGCTGCTGTGAAGCCAAGGAAGGTGTTTTCAAAAGCACATCAAGCACAGAGAGGAGGAAGTGGGAGCAGAGGGGGAAAAAACAAAAAGGAATCATTTGATCTCCTCCTCTGACTGGAGGAACTTATCATTTCCAGCACGTCAGATCCTACCCGTAGCCTCATCAAGCCTCCTGCTTGCAGCTCCTCTTGCTGCGTGGAGGGAAGTCTCTGTCATCTGAACAGATTCCCCTTTGTTTGAGGAGGAGAGGTCTGGAGTCGCTGCTGCTGCTGACAGACTGGCACTTCAGAGGGATGTGAACACGAGGGAGGGCTTGGAGACTCCTCCTGCCAACTCTGAAGCGGTAAAAGCGAGGGCCACGGTGCACAGAGAGGCTGCACCAGGCGCCTGCTGCTGGAACAGTTCTGTGGGACCAGCACTGAGCTGCTCAGCGGCCCAAACCGGCCAGTGGCAAGCCCTGACCTTGCTTATTTTATTTGTCCCTCTGCAAACCTTCGGAGCTGGCAGGAGCAGCCCACCGCCAAAGCTCTGGGCACACGAGCTGCTTCCTGGGAAGTGGGAAAGGCAGGACCTGCCTTTTTGTGGAGTCCCACATCCCTGTTTATTGCTCATCCCTGTTATTCCTGTGCTGATGGAGGGCCAGAGCCCCAGGAGTTCTGCTTGTGGTTGCAATCCCTGACACCGATGGCTGGGAAGAGGGAACGGTGATTCCCTTCATCCAGCCTCGCTCTTGCACCCAACACCACTGCTTCAAACCTTCCTGAGGATCCCAGCATCTGCTCAAGGCCTTTCAGCTCAGTGCTCTGCTCTCCTCTTTTTAAGCACTGGGTGTTATTCCCTCCCCTGACAATCAGAGCTGACAGAGGGGCTCCTGTGAAATCTGTGCACCCCTCAAATCTGCCTTTTTGGGTTAGGGTTTCTGTGGAATCACACCACAGCTTCCACAGAGCAATTCACAAAGTTGCAAATTATTCCATACCAGAGAGAAACTGAGTCACTTAATCTCAGTTCTGTCCACCAAACTGAGTCACATCATCTCCTTCTCTTCACCACGGGCTGGCCTAAATTCATCGACTTTGAGGGTCATTTTCTGCTTCTGCCAAGGCAAATTGCCCTCAGTCCCCAGAGGAAGGATGTGACTCCTTGCAGTGACAGCACGAGCGTGACAGGGGAGGACCCAGGAGCCCCATCACACAGCCTTGCACTTAAACCAAAACAGCTACAACTTCTCCCTCCTGGGACCCAAATAAAATCATCCCTCAAAACAGCATTTCCTCACTGATGAGCACACAGCTCATATGCTCCCCTTAGTTGCCTCAAGGGAACCTCCCAAAAGCCTGAAACGCCTCGAGTTAGTGGTTTAAGGACTGTGCTCAGGAGCAGTGCATGTCCTAAGGGAAAATGAGGGTTTGTGCTCCTACATGAAGCTTGATTATGTGCTCTGTTACAGCCAGAGCATTCTGTGCTTCAAGCCCAGCTCCCATCAGGTCCTTCCTGATGCAAAAAAGAGCAGGATCCACAAAAGGCACCCATCCCACTGCTTCCCAGGGCCTGGGAAGGACTCAGGATATGCAGCTCATCCTAAATATTGAGTTATCCAGTAGTAAAATAAATTGGATTGCTTCAAGTAAAAGGGCGTTATTGGTTTTGATCCAGTTAAATGAAGAATCTTATTAATCACATTAATAGCAACAGGAGGCACCTGCATGTTTTGGCACAGAGCTGGGGAAGAGGGCAGGGGTGGATGTGTGCTCTGTGCCTGGCAGCAGTGTGGGGACACTGAGCCTCCTGCACGGCAGGTGAGGAAACCTAATTATCTTTTCTTTCCCCTCCTGCTTAAGGTTAAGGCAGACAATGAAAAATTCCAGCCCTGGAAATAATGTAGGAGAGCATTTGCATGATTTTAATTGCATCACTTTGAGTCAGGTCCTTTCCTGGGGTAAATCTGAGCACGTTTACAGAAGGTAATTTACTGACTTACATCAGCTCAGTATCTGGTCTCCTCGGGGCACGTGAAGCAGAAAGGAAAGGCAGAGACAGTCCCATTGCTCCTGGCCCTGTGCAGGAGTCACCACAGCACTGCATTACTGGCACAGCTGGTGGTGTGAAGTTTGCCCAGGGCTGGCTGGGAATGGTGCTGGCCCAGTCAGAGACCAGTATCCCCAGAGCTCTCCCTGGTGCCTTTCCAAAGCCCCTCGTCCAGGCTGGTTTGTGTAATGAACTCCAGTGCTGATGAACAGGGTAACAAAAGCAGAATTGCTGTGGCTGCTACACAGCATCTCCTTCCTGCCCAGTGACCTCCAAGAGCACAGGACCCACTTGGCTGTCAGCACTGGGATGCAGAGCTGCTCCTGCCACGGCAGGAGCTCTGAGGAGGTGACCATGGTCCTGCTGAGGGGAAAGCTCCAGCATCCAGATGCACCACGAGCAGCAGATGTAGGGCTGCAGAGCCCAGGAGGCTGTGCAGTGTATTGTCTATTAATCAAACCCCGCTTTTAGGCCACAAGCTGCACGTGGGTTTGGGAAAGACATATTTCAGAAAGCTTTAGTTGCCTAAAATAATCTCCAGAAACAAGCCTAAGCCTTAAAAAAAAAAAAAAATTCAAAACCCCATCTGTGGAAGCAAAACACTCTTCAGATTGTCAAACAGAAGGCAGGCAAGTCTCTTCCCATCCCCTTTCCTCCTCTCACAAACACCTCCACAGGGCAACAGTGTGGAGAACCTGCTCTGGAGTGGGGAAGGACGTGTCTGCACGAGAGGTGGAGATCTGGGACGCAACAGTGAGGTCCCACACGCTGCTGCTGGTGGGACCTTCTCCAGCGAGCACCACACACAGAGGAGGAGGTGGAACAGAGGGGCCAGCCAAAGCCAGCCTGGCAAGGACTCACATTCAGCTTTGGCACAGATGAGGCAGGCAGTGGTGCAGTTAAAGAAATTCAGGATCCCTGCCACGGCCACGCTGATGTCGGTGTTGCTGGGATGGAGGTTGAGGGTGGTGAAGCGCTGGAGCTGCAGCTTCAGGAACTCCTCCGGCGCCACTTTGAAGTGAGGAACCTAAGTGGGGAGGGAGAGGAAAGAAAACATAATTAAACAGGGAACAGAAATAAAAACAAGTAAATCTGCGGTAAAGGGCCTTTGGTGCGAAAGGCACAGCAGGCAGAGAGTGAAACATCCCAATAAAACTGAATAAGCATCACTGGAGTCAAGAGAGGAGGGTGGGATTTGTGCAGCAGCAGAGGAAAATAATTATCACAGCAACGAGAAGCCACGGGAAGAAGTGGATCAGGAAAAGTCTTGCTGAGCCACTCAGAGAAAGGCAACAGGGTCTGTGATTACAGCCCAGGAAACCTTCCGGATGAGTTCAACCTAATTAGCTGGGGCACTAATTGTAGCCGGGCCCACACTTGGTGGTGGGCTGGCTGGGTAAACAGGGAGGAGGCTCTGCAGGCAGGCAGGGACGCACTGGGATGCAGGCACGGAGCTGCAGATCCACCTCTGCCCGCTGAACCGACCTGTCATCGGGCAATTAGGGGAGATGAAGGGGAGAACAGGATGACCCCGGGCTGGCAGGGCTCGGGAGAGGGGGGAACAGATGCAGCAGCCAGAAGCTCTGGGCGTTTTTGATCAGCAGCGAGGCCACACCATGGCCAAGCTCCAAGGGACTGGAACCACCAGGATAACGCTGCATTTGTCATTAACACAGCAGAGCAGCAGGAGGGAGTGGGATGCTGTTGCCCCCGGGAATTTGGGGAAGGGGGGGGAGCTGCAGACCTTGCAGATTCCCGCAGAGGGAATGGGTGGGCAGACAGACAGATCAAGCTCAGGCACTGAGGGTTCACCCAAAGAAGGAGAGGGAATATTGTTTTCCTTTTGCTGAGTGAATTATTTGGAAGAAATAGGAGTCAGAGAAAGGGAAACATCTGCTACGGCTTCGTTAGCGGAGTGTCAAGTCGACTTTTCCTTCATTATTAGCCCTTCCTGAAGCTATCAGCCTATGCCTCCCACCTCTCTCCTCCTGGGAAAGCCTATTAGCAGCTTGTGATGGCTGTTTTATTGACAGCATAAGCTGTTTGCTTAGCAAAAGGAAAGTTAAAAGAGTAATAAGCTGCTATCTGCCTTGATTTGAGTCTGCAGCCCTCATCCCCGGGCTGTGTCAGCAGGGAGACAGGCTGGGAGGGAAAGGTGAATTCCTGTAACCAGAGCAGACAGGGCAGCATCCTGATTGCTCCTGGGAGCCAGGAGGAGCCTGAGATTTTCAGATTCCAGAGAAAAGGAAATGCAGACAGAGGAGAACCCCCCAGAGCTGATCCCAGCCCTGGTTCAGACCCTTCACTCCCCAAATCCTCCTCTCCTCCCCAACACTCTGCCCCAGTACAACACCCCTTTCTGCACAAGGAGGGGAGGAAATCTTTGGGCCACAGGCACTGGAGGGGTAACACAGCAGAGACAGGTCCATCCCCACATGTTGCAGTCACTGGTCCCTGTGCCCCAGAGATGGAAGCACAGGGGCTCTGGCTGGGCCCTGTGTCACGTTTAGCACAGCGGCACCAGCTGATGCTTCTGTGATACAAATCACAGCGACTTGCCGCAGGTTGACATCGCTAGGAGGCCAGCTGAGATCGAGGGTGAGAATCAAACACCTCCAAAGTGCGCCAGCACTCACCTTTCATTGCTGAAAAACAAGAGACATCAGAGACTGGAAGGGTAAAACACTCACGGTGTGTTATCGCAGAGCTGCCTTCGCCTGGGATGGAGCACAGGTCCAGGACATTTAACAGGAGAAAGCACTACAAAATACCCCCAGGAGACCCATCCTGCTGCAGCCCAGTGCATTAGGTCTGAAAGATCCATCCCTTCATCACTTCTGATTCTCCAGGAACAACGAACAGCACTCATTTGTTAATGCAAATTATTTACAGTGCTTAGTTCCAGCCTCCCCTCCTCGGGGGGCTGGGCTCCAGAGAGAGCCCACTAAATGGCTGAGAGATGTTATCTGGCTTTAAAGGGATGAACTGTGAGAGGAGAACTCAATTTCTTTTCCCCTGGGCAGCGCCAGAGCAGCGTAAGGTGGTTCAAGGCTTGGGAAATATTAAATCAAGCCCGTAGTCTGGACACGGATTAAAAGGGTTTGCATTGATGGAACAGCAGTAAACTGTTAAAAAAATAAAGCTTTCCAAGTTTGTGCAGGAAGTCGTGCCGCACCAGGAGCTCTGGCTGGGATTTGCAGGAAGGAGCAGGGCTCCCACATTCCCTCCCAGCCCTGGGCAGCCCACCAGGCACGAGGGCACCGGGGACAAGTCAATTTGAGGGCAGAAAGAAACTTCTCCACTTACCTCCTTCTCCCCGCAGATATTGCTGATAATAGAGCTCGAGGCTGGGCTTGAGGAAGGTCCCAGGACTCCAACCACTCCTTTGGGGAGAATCTGGCACACTGTGGGCACCAGAGAGAGGGAACAGGCATTGGATTTCATCCTCAAGTGTTTACAGTACCTGCTGCTCTAAGAACATCCCACTCCACCATCTCCTTCACACAACACACTGCCTGCCATTTACATCCCCCAAACCCCTGTATTCCCTCTGAAGCATTGTCACCCTGCCTGTGACACTCTCCCTCGTTCCCCAGCCTTTTAAAATCCCACCTAAACCCTCCCCAAAGCCCCAGAGCCCTCATCTCTGACTCAGAACTGGGGGCTCTCGCTCTTAACACCCCTTTTTGACCCCAGGATAAAACATGGACTAAAGTATATGGAAGATGCTCTACACAGCAGTGACCTGGCTTGAAAGCATCAGCCAGCAGCAAACAAACTCGTATGAATTTCTCCCCTCACCCTCTGCAGAGCTCAGTGGTAATAATAAGGATTGCATTACTGGTTTTCATTTGTTTTGGGTTGGTGTTTTTGTTTTTGTTTTTGTTTTTTTTTCCTATTTGTAGTTAATCTTCTGGCTCCTTGCCACCGAGGTTAGCAGAGCAATAAAGAAACTCCCGACAAACCAAAGGAGTTAAATGTCTCCCCTCAAGCTTCCCTGGGTTAAAACACAACCTTTTGTCCTTTCAATTCACGGCCCAAATTTAGCTGAACTGCACTCCAAGGAGGAGCCCAGCTGGTGTCACCTCTCCCTGCTGCCATCCCCATCAACCAGGAACGCTCCTCCGGAGCAGCTGCTGCAGGCAAAGCCTGAACAGAAGGCGAGAGCCCCTCGTGCCTGGATTCCTGGGCTCTCACAGGCTCATGTGAACATGTGCTGGCCACGGCT
The DNA here is from genome assembly GCA_035584735.1 of Pseudotriccus pelzelni. Lineage (NCBI taxonomy): Eukaryota > Metazoa > Chordata > Aves > Passeriformes > Tyrannidae > Pseudotriccus > Pseudotriccus pelzelni. The sequence continues at coordinate 4,462,615 of JAWMRA010000063.1, forward strand.
CCTTCTGCAACTCCAGACCTGCCTCAGCATCCTCACACGCTCAGCTCCTTCCTGCCCAGACACACAAAGCCACGTTTGCTCCACCGGAGCCTTCCTGAAGGGGCAGGAGACGGGAGAGGGGGAAAGCAGGCAGCAAAAACTGCTTATCGGTTCTGGCTCACAACGTTTTCATACGGGAAAATTAAACCACAGCAGCACAAAGCTGGGATTTTAAAGGCAGCGCTTCCTCAGCGTCAAACCTGCCTCCTCACCACAGGGTTTACGCCTCAGACAAGCCTTTGGGATGGTTGCAAAGACTTATCCAGACTCAGTGGCTGGAAAAGGAGCTGGAAAAATTCAAATCTGAACATGTTCTTTTATTTATTATTTTTTGTAGCAAAGGGAATTCATCCTCAAAATGGCTGAAACACAGATCAGAGCAGGTCTTTTATCAACTTGAAGTCTTTAAATCATGGCTGGATGTGAAATGAGAGCCTACACTGTGCCTGGGGTGGTTTCAGAGCAGTGAGCTGTGGGGTGGAGGGTAGAGTTTGGAGAGTGAACTTCAACAGCCTGATTTCAGCTAACCAAGGCTGCCCAGGGGAAGCTGTGGCTGCCCCATCCCTGGAAGTGTCCAAAGCCAGGTTGGATGGAGCCCTGAACAACCTGGGCTAGTGGAAGGTGTCCCTGCCCATGGCAGGGGGTAGAACAAGATGAGCTTTAAGGTCCCATCAAATCCAAACCACTCTGTGATCTCTGGCCTTAAACTTCATAAGCCTCCACAGCCTCATGACTGGAACATGAGGCCAAAATCTGATTTAGTTTTTCACTTTGGGGAATTGGTTTTACCTCTCTTTTGGAGGCAGAACTCCATATCCTCCCCCCAGCCCCTGTCCGTGCCGATTGCTCTGATTTCTTACAGCAAGTGCTGATGAAATGCAAACATCTCTTCTTGGTTTTTGCTCCCTTCTGTGCTCTCCCTCACCCTCCAACAGCTCAATCTCCTACAGAGCCAGCGGTATTTTTTCTGTGGCCTCTTCAAAAGGAATCCAGTGCTTGCTTTTCCTCTGTGCTTAAAAATTTACAGGCACTTACACCTCTTCAAGAAGGTGCTTTTAAATAAGAGCACCAGCGATTTGAAAAGCCTGCCTGCTGTCTCAGCAGCCCCTCATCAGCAAACCCTTCAGCGCTCAGCAGCTCAGCATCCAGGAGGAAGGAGCTGCTCCAAGTCCCCTCCTTTATCCACAGGTCATAAAAGGCAAAACTCCCGGGGAAAATTTTCCTTGTGCAAAGAGGGGAAAGTTTGGTGAGCGCTTTCCTTCCCATCCCCGGCACGGAGAACAAAAAGTGGGTTAGGTAGTCATAGCAACAGAGTTGCAACAACTGTCAGAAGAAAAAGACCTGGTTTATCACTACCACGGGGGAAACATCCACTAAAATTAAGGAAAATGAATGGAAACAAAGTGGAGGCGCCCGAGGCAAAGGTTTTTGACCACGTTTGGAAAGCTTCCCCTGTAATCCAAGCTCATTTCCAACTACAGAACGTTTCCTGATGCTGTTCGTCCCCACAGGGGGGAAAGGCTCAGCCTTGCTGCTGCCACAGGCACTGCAGGTTCACAAAAGGGTTGTAGAAATGTAGGTCCTGTATCAGAACCTCATCCCTGATAATCACAGAGAACGTAACCACAGACAGTTATAGGATACTGCCCCTCAAATCCCTCCGTACTTCCCCTCCTCGCTGCCACGTAAGGTCTGTGCTGGGCACGGCACACTTTTGATTGCTGCTTAAGTTTGTGTCCAATTCTTCTTGTTGTTGTCCAGAATTCAGGACCTCAAGAAATACTGGAGGCATCACATAAAGAACCTCTCTAACCCTGAGATGAGACGTGGGTACCTCTGATCGTCCCCGATCGGGTGTGTGTTCAATGTGCAGTGAACAGTGACCCTCCTGTTGTAGCAGCAGGGCTGTGCTGCCACAGAAGCAAGAAAGGGCTGTGTTTAATCGTTTCCATGAGTGTATTTGGGAATTAAGGACACTCAGTAAACAACAAGGTATTTTTTAAAGGAAGGTGTAAACTCGTGGTTGTTTTTTTTTTTTTTTTTTGAACGTGGAAAAGCAAGACAACAAGCGAGTAACTCTGACATTCTGTATGTTTGTGCATCCCCTCAGACATGGCCAGAAAGTGCCTTTCCCCTCCTGGGATCCCAAACATTTCCCTGTTCAAAGGGCTGAGAGCTCTGCAGGGAGAACATCCACCCACGGGGCAGGGCACAGCATCCCCTTCCCTGCACACAGACACCTGATCCCGGGGTTTCAAACCGCATGCAAGGAAGATTCCTGGCTCTAATTGAGAACAAACGAGCAGGGAAGGTTTACAATTACCTCAGCATTTCCATGATTGCAAAACATACCAGAGGATCTGGAGTGGCAGGGACTGGTCAGGACGGGATTCTCAGAGAGGGAACACCAAGTGCATAAATAAACAGCTGGTGTTCCAGAGGGTTCATCCTGCACTGCCACACTGCTCCCTGCAGCATCCTTCGGGCTTCCTAACAGGAACCCACAACCAGAGAAGCCCAGAGAGAAGCTGTGGCTGTCCCTGGAAGTGTTCAAGGCCAGGTTGGAACAAGGTGATCTAGTGGAAGGTGTCCCTGCCCACGGCAGGAAGATCTTTAAGGTCCCTTTTCATCCCAAACCATTCTGTGATTCCAGGATAACCAAAGCGGGCTGAAAACATGAAATCCCACAAAAACGGTGGGATGGGTAAGAGCAGGTTTGAGCCAATGCCGCTGCAAGGACATATCGGGCACTCTGAAATCTTGGTGTGAATAAATAAAAATTTAAACCCCTCCAGCTGCTGACCTGCCCCAGGATGTTTGGATTCACAACAAAGAGACGCTTAAAAGGCTGGCGAGGCCATAGGGGACAGGGGGGACAAGTAGAAGATCTGTCCCTCTCTGGACATCAAGAGGAATGAGGTGGTTTAGATAAAGACACGATTAAACAAGTCGTTTTGGATCCCCATGAAAGGAGCTGAAACATCAAACACAAAGAGAGAACAGGTTTTCCTTGTAACAGCAAAAAAATAAAAGAGCTCTGCCCATAACCTTTCACTGCAAACTCCTTGCAAACACAGATGTTTCACACAGGAGCAGTCAGTGTTTGCCTCCATTCATATCCACAGCTGAAATAGAGACCAGGCATGAATGGGATTAACTGACTCATATTTCACCTGCTGTAGCAATTGTGATTTTTGGGGCCCTCTAACATGAGCCTGCCAGAAGGAAAAAGGAAAGAAAAGCAGCTCAACACTAAAATAAAAATTAACTGCCCAAAATTCTTCCTTCTCTTGAAGCGCTAAGTGTACATGGAGTAACACTGATGGGGTGTAATTCCTAAATCAGAGCTGTGATATTTAACAGTGACTCAAAGGGTGTGAAATGTGAGAACAGTATTAAACAGCTGTATAACAGCTTTGCAGTCATAGGTTAAAGCATCCAAACAGTTTTTATTAATATTATGTGTCATAACAAACATCAGCGCTGTATTAAAGCATTTGAAAGGCATGAAAGCCCTTGAAATTTAAGTCAGAGGATCTGATTCTCCTCCACTACCAGCATAAATCAGGAGTAACTTCAGTGACATTAATAGCAGAGCCATGCAGAATCCAGATTTTCTTCCTTCTCAAAGACATTTTTCCCTCTGAAGAAAAGGCAAGTAACATACTGTAAAAATCACCAAAATCAAGTCAAGTTTGCTCCAATTCCTACTTCTTACATTCTGTAAGCCCAAGTAAAGAAAACAAAGAAAATCACCCCGAGATGCCAACTGGGAATGGGAGGTGCCTCTTCCTCACTCACCCTGTTCCCACATTCTCCCCCAAATTTGCTGGAATCAACAATTTCTTGTGTAACATTTCATTCTCAGCTTGGAAAAAAATCTCCCAAGAGAAGAATTCCAAGCGAGACAGGAACCCTGCTCACCATCCCTGTGGCACCTCTGGGGGTCACTTGGGAATGTACTGGGAAGGACGTGGAGCTGCTGGAGCAAGTCCAGAGGAGGCAGCAAGTTGATCAGAGGGATGGAACAGCTCTACTTGGAGGAAAGGCTGGGAGAATTGGGAATGTTCAGCCTGGAAAAGAGAAGAGAAGCCTTGGGGTGACCTCACTGTGGCCTTCCAGGACCTGAAGGAGCTACAAGAAAGATGCATCTGCCCTAGAGCTGTGCCAAATGAGGGCAAAGCAGGACGTGCACAGTCCTGGGTAGATGGGAAAGACCAGGAAAATAGAAGAGAGATGAGGGGCCCAAAACAGTGGGGAATTGGTGTTTTAAACAGTCCCTGTGCTGCTGCCTGGGATGATTTTAATCTGCGCTGCCTCATGGATGACAGGCTCTATAAATAGACACTCAGGTACTTGCTGAGACGCACTTTATTAACTGAACTCTTCTATAAATAATGCAAACACTAATTCAGGAAATGAAGGATGTGCTGATCTCACAGACCCACATTCTTCCACCTGCCCAGAGTCACTGCTGAGCAGCTCTGGGTACCACGGGGATGCTCAGTGCTCTGCAGAACACACACCCTAGAGCCGTGTGAGAAACCAGCCTGCCCCAGACCACGGCACACCACCACACGTTTTGGGGATACCCTGCGGACTGCACCGTCATGGAACGCAGAACCGCTGGGAAACGAGCCTAAAACCCCTATTATTAAAAATGATTTCTCCAGCTTTTTCAAGCCAGCTGGTAATAAAAAGTTACAGTCCTCCCTTGAACCCCAAAAGTCAGCTCAAAAACGATTCTGAAGGGAAGCCTGTCCTGTTCCAAAGGATTTTTCCTCTTACAGGAAGAAACTATTATAGATCTTTTGGGCTCCTTTCACTCGGGCTCCCAAAAGGTCTGTGGGACACTGACCATCAATCTCCCTGTTATTCATCAGCACGGAGATGACACACTGGGCATCCAGAGGGACAACTCTAAGAGAGAGCTGTTTCAATAAGGCACTTGGAAGTGACGTGGGAAATCTCCTGCTCTTTCAAAATTAGCTCTTTTTCATCCACATGCCTTTAAACATCACTTGAAAAACTTCACTTTGTGTAAATAAATCCGCTGCCAATCTCAGGCTCTGGAAGAGCTGTCATGTTTGCTGACACACAGAGTTCCAGTGGGAATTAAAAATAACTTAATTGCACCCAACTTGCCCAGAGTCTCTTATTTGCTCACCACGAAGTGCTTTACAAAGGATCAGCACCTCCCGTATCGCTGCCTCTGTTTATTGACACACAGATTAAAGGAAGTAATTTGTCCCAAACCGCTGAGCTGAGTGGTGGCAAAGCCTGTTGAGGACCCAGATCCTCTCAGTCCAAGCCTGGGCTCGTCTCACACCACCAAGCTACACCCTCAAACTGGTCTGTGCGAGGAGGAGGGGAGCAGAGAGGAGCAATGGGGCAGGCCCAGCTGCAGGGAGAGGCACTCACTGGTTTCTGCAGTCTCGTACTCGCTGTCCCGCAGCAGCTCGAAGATGTCCACCTCCACCTTGGCTTTCCCCGCCCGCTCGGGCGCGCGGTTGATGCGGTTCTTGGCCAGGGTGATGGAGAGCCTCTCCCCTCTGCTGCACTCCATGGGGTCATCCAGGATGGCAGCTGTGGGAGCAAAGGGGTTGGCAGTGGTTAGGCGGGGCAGGGACTCTGTGCACGGCCCCATCCCCTTCGTCCCCCCCATTCCCTCCGGGATCTCCACGCCAGCGCTCGTGCTCCTGTCACCTCCAGGCTCGGCGCATCCTCCTTCCCACACGGCCTTTCCTGCCGTTTCACCCGCCTCCCAAGGTTTCGCCAGACGGGTGGGTGGTGAAATCTCTGCAGCAGTGGCTGTGTTACCTGTCGGAATGCCACAGCACAGCCACCCACACCGTCGGGCGCGCTGGTGGCATCCAGCGCCCACTGCCGCGCCCAGCACCCACCCCGGGGGCTCTCAGAGAGGCACATCCAGCTGTGCAGCCCTCAGGAACCCAGATGCAGGCTCTGCCTCTCATCCCAACAAAGGAGGAACGTCCCCAGATAGCCTTGGATCGTTCCTGTAAAGCGTTGATCCGGTGCTGATAGCTGGAATATTTCAGGAAGCACGTGGGCAGCCGTGGGTGGGGAGGGACAAATATTTTTCAAACAGAAAGCACTTGACTCTTGAACTCAGCTCCTGGGGCTGCCCACTCAAATCTGTGTTAGGCACAGGGAGATGGTGAGGGGTATTATTTTTGTTTTCTTGAGGGAAGGCAAAAAAGGAATCAGAGTTGAGCATTTTGTTATGAGCTGGCGCAACGTCTGCACCCCACTGGGTTTATCCCTGCTAACAGGAGGTCTCCTCCCAGAACACAGCAATTCCACTGGACCTGGGGAAGAGAAGAGCTATTGTTTGTCGTGTATGTTAAAAAAAAAAGAAAAAAAAAAAAAAAGCACCAGGGCTTATCTTCCCTTCCCAAAAATCGCTCCCCAAAGAGAGCGAAGCCATCCGGGACTGCTCAGGGGCTGAAGCAGGCAGGAGAGCAGAGCAGGGGTTAGTGGTGCTGGTTGGTGTGGCAGGGAAATAAGGAACTCAGCGCAGCAGCCCTGCTGAAGCTTTGGAAGGTGTCACTGTGCTGCAGCACCTTTGGGTTGGGGGGGGTTCTTGAGAGGGAAAACCATTAATCAGCTGAAACCTGAAATAACGCCTGAAAGAACTGAAATCAGTCCTAAACTGGAGGTATCCTGAGTTCTAAGAGCAAGGGCTGGGAGCAGACACCAAGCACACCCACTGTTTGAAGACACAGCTTACTGGGATAGCTGGGAGAGAAGCGCAGGGATGCTGTGCTGGAGGTGGGACTGAGAACAGCCCTCAGAGGGCTGGTTTGTGTCTGGAAGGTCCTCAGTGCTCCCCATCACCCTTCAGTGCCACCAGCATTCCTGTCTCAGGTCCAGGCTCCGTTCATTTCGGCTTTCCTGCCCCTGAGACTCACTTTGGCCCAACCCCAAAGCTCAAAGCACGGCCCAGTCTCAACGACCAACTCGCACCACGTTTCAGGGCCCTTTTTCCAGCCTTGCTCTGCTCATCCCAGTGGAATCTTTTTGTCTCCTGACAAAACTGCAGAGCATCCCTGTGTCCCAGCCCTGCCCCAGCCTCAGCAGCGGAAATCACTGGTGAAACAAAGGTGGTCCCGCACCATCCTGATTTACTTTATATCCCGATGATACTCAGGAATTCCTTCTCTTCCCAGATTTTCCCTCTTTTATGGGAGCTAAATTAAGTAAGCACTGACAGAGAAGCCCACAGCAATACTTGTCGTGCACCATACACCGATGTCTGGGAGAATAATGTGGCCCAACAAGCAGCTAAAACTCCATTTCTTTAGGAAAGAAAGTCCTCACAGACAAAACTTTTCCCCTCCAACTCCGCTCCCAGGAAAGGGTAAATCCACGTGCTGGAATATGATGAATATCCCAAAACGCTGCTCGTGTTCAGGGGGCTGACACAGCAAAATTAAAGATCAGTGGTGGGGGAGTGTGTGTCAGCATTCTGAGATTCATTAAGTTTCTAATTTAAAAGCTTCAAAGTCACTAAATGGGGAAATGTTTTCAAGTATATTCCTAATTGCCAGTTTTCAAACAAAATCCACTTCCACTAATGTGCAGTTAAAGACATTTAAAATATAAAACAGTCGAAACCAAAGCATTTTGAATCATTTCCTCAGGCCACCTAGACAAAGAGTTTGCACAAGGGTTGGGGGTTTTTTTTGCGTCTATTCAGGATGGGATTTTCCATTCTTATTTTCTGGAAATCTTGAAAAGTTCCCTACAGGTGAGGGTACAAAAAGAAAAAACTCAAAAAAATTACAACAGTAAATCCTCTTCCTTACTCAGCTCTGATTGAGTTTGAACTCTGGGACTTGTGATAGAAAACCAGCAAAACCTGCATTTTGGGACACTTGGGCTACTTTTACCAAATATTAAACCAACCCTCAGATTGAGCAGGTAATGAGGCTGAACTAATCTTTATTTATTAAAGCTAGAGCACGAAAAAAGTCATTTAATGTCTTAAAAAAAAGGTTGGTTTTAAAACTTCATGTCTTGGGACACAGTGCCAAAGCTCATCTCATAGTGGCATCATTAAGTATGAAGGGAAATCTTTCCAGAAATTCCCTTTCATCTCCTCCTGTCTATTAAATATGGGAAGATGCATCAAGTAAATCTTTAATCCTGAAGACTTACAGCAAAGTCTTTGAACTTGGTTGCCCTCAAAAATCACTCCTGTCTTCCCAAGCATGATAAATGTCTCTGGTCTGGACAACTTCCCTGTGAATTATGAGGAAAACATTTCAGAGGGAGCCAGGAGCACCTGGATCTGTGATGCCCAACTCAGGGCTGTTCAGGATTTCCCAGGGACTGAGAGTCAAACAATTCAAGTGAAGCCACCAAGGATTGGCACAGGTTGAGTTTTCCTCTGGAATAACTGGCTGGAAGCATCTTTTCCCACGGGATGTTCCAATCTTGATGGATAAAAATCCTTGATACAGCAATAATTATCTTTCTAGCCAATATGCCCGGGTTTTCCTTACACTTAACACAAACCCCATAAACCTGAGAGGCACCAAACCAGAAGAGTTTATCCCCCTTGGAAATGCCTTGAGAGAAGCTGGGTTCTAGTTAATCAATATTCCAGCAAGAAGTGACAAAGTCTAAATTTCTATCAAACCCAGATTTCAAATGCAACACTCAAGAGTTCATGATTTAACAGCAAGAATCAGGTATTACAGATAGGCAGAGAAAGGCAAGGGGATGGGAAAAGCAGATTCCAGTGACTGTCCTGCAGACAGTCCTCACCTCAGGGATCTTCCAGCCCTCAGAAGTGGGGGACGAGGAGGCAGGGATTGATGCTCTGCGATGAGATGTGAGTGTGAAAGCCCTCAGTCTTACCCTGCCTTACCGAAACAGAGTGTAAGGGATACCTGTGAGTGCTCTGTCCAGGCAGGAGCTGCACAAGGAGCTTCCCAGAGACGTGTCTTCCTTAAACTCCCCCATTCCCAGCCCCGGGCAGAGGGAGAGCCTGGGCAGAGGCACCTGCTGCACGTTTCCCCCCCGAGCACATCCACGACACTGAGCGAGGCAGGAGCTCAAACCCTTCTGCCTCTTCTGCTCGTACCTCAGAGGAACTTCTCCAGCAGGAGGAAGGACATTCATTTCTCGCCCTGAACTGCCAGAGCATCCCTCCTTAATTCATGGCTCGAGCAAGCCCTAATGAAGTAGCATTTTTATAACAATAACAGGGAACAGATGCCACCAGGAGATTCAGACACCGCTACGACAAACTGCGTTCAGCTGACCTTTCCCTGCTAACAGTATCATTTTTTATTTACGTTTTTCTCAGGCGCTTTTCATCCCTTTGAGATGTCAAAGTCACACTCAGAAACACAATTTCCACCTTGAAGATGCAGATTTAGCAAAGCACTGGTTTGGTAAAGGTATTTCACTGTTTGTAACCTGTCCTTCCAAGTTCAGATACAGAGCTGCCTGCAGTATTTCTCAGGTGTCTCACCTGACAGGTTAAGATTACCCCTACACAGCCTCTTCTGATTTATACTGTAAACACACTCACAGAATCACTGAGGGTGGGAAAACCCTCCAGGATCATCGAGTGCCCCCTGTGCCCCATCCCCACCTTTTCTCCCAGCCCAGAGCACTGAGTGCCACGTCCAGTCCTTCCTTGGACACCTCCGGGGGCGAGAAATCCACCACCTCCCTGGGCAGCCCCTTCCAATACTTGAAAACCCTTTCCATGAGGAAATTCCTCCTGGCCACACCATTCCCTAGTCCTCCAAGTCCTCTGGGCTCCCATTATCAAATTAAGAACTGCAACCTCAGTTCAACGTGGAAGATCCAGAACCAGCCACTGGAGCTCATCAGCCCTCGCTCTGAAAACAAGGAGCCCAAAGGCATTCCAGAAAAACAGATCATTCCTCAGGCACCAAAGTCCTGCTCGGGAACATCAGTCTCAGGAGATTCCCTGGGAGGAGTGGGGGGGATCACTTCAAAGCCCCACATCTCCCCTTCCTCCTTTTCCTCTTCCTCAGCCACCCGTGTTTCCTGTGCTATTGGAGACCCTCCTCACACCGTGAACCCCAAACTGCCTCCAAACCCACGAGGCTGCAGGGTCAGGTGATTAAAAAATTGTTGCAAAATCGCCTTATTTTGCACTTTTCCCCTCTGCTGAATACGGTATCAACCCTTCAGGCTGTCAGTTCAGCAAAGGAGAAGGAATTTGCACAGTTCCTCATTACAGGGCTGTCAAGTGGAGCTCCAGCGGAGAAACAGGTGGGATTGTGTTTCCATTATAACCTCTGAAGTGCTGCTTAAAAATAAAATAAAAAGTCGTCAACGCGCTATTACTCTGAGAGGGAAGAGGATCTCATCAAGGAAAAGGAAAATCTAAAAGCATCAAACATCCTTCACAAAGAGACCTGATAATGTTTGTGTGCTCGGTGCAGCACGGGGCTAGTTATTGCTCTTGGCCAACATGGGAAATCTGCATTTAAATGGAGCTTCCCTCTCGTTTCTGTTATCCAGAGAGAGTGAATTCAGGGGAGAGAGAGAAGGGGAGACATGATAAAAACAGCTCAGGGCTTTAGTTTGCACTGGTTGAAACACAATCTCTCTTTTATCTTCTTTATTAACTGCTCTGTGTACATAAAATCAGAATTACATTCTCTAAGACCTGGAGTTTCCAGGAAAAAAAAAAGAAAATGAAGGTGATGGCTTGTCCATCATGCTGGGCCTGTCACAGTGCTGGGATGCAAAGCCTCCGTATCCCACCAAACATCATCCCTCTGGTCCAGGTGAAAGCCCTGCCAGTCTCCCCACCTCATCTGCTTCTCCAAATGTAAATCCCACCGCGAGGCAGCAGCAAACAACCTTTACAGGGAGACAGAAGCAAAAGAGCCCAAAGGGATAAGAAAAGGGGCTGGAATGGAAATGCCCCATCCAGAGCAATCTGAAAGCGTCCTCTTGGACAAAAGCAGGGCAGGAAACTGAGGTCTTTTAACAGGGAAGCTCCTCTGGATTCCCACAGCCAGACTTGAGGTCTTGATCGGTGTATTCAAACACTGTGTTTGTGACCAGGTTAAGTCCCACTAAATCCCCTGAAAAGCCTGCCAAGAGACATCCCAAAAACCAGGAGAGAGAAGCAGGGACAAGGAGGAATGAGGGATTTCGCCTTCCCGAGGTGTAAGGTCTGGGAATGTGATTCTGGCTCTGAAAGAAAGGATAGTCTGGAAGGGTGGACACAAAGGGACCTCCTGCCTATCCACAAAGCCCTGCCCTGAAATCTGGGCTGGGTTTTGTGGCCAGAAGGGGAAGGAGATGGGAATGGAATGACAGGAGGGCACGGTGGGAAACCCTCTCACTCCAGAGCCAGGAATGTTGGTCCCATCAGGAGGGAAGAGCCTCTTTGGGCTCTCAGAAACTCTCCAGCAAGAAAACAGGGAATTGCAGCCACCAAGAGCTTTTCCCTGCACATGGTGGGTTGGGATGCCTTTTATTTCCCCCCGAAACTTTGCTCCCAGTGGGAGCAATCCATAACAGTGCCCTGCAATGCAGATTTTCAGCATCTTTGCAAAGCCCACCTGTCAAACTGGACCCCAGCTTGCCAAAAATTCAAACTACTGCCTGGACACCCCCATCCCCACGAGGTCAGGCTCAGTGCCTAAAGCTGATTTTTTTAGGAAACCAGCCTAAAAACACAGAGCAAAGTTGGGAAGATTATTCTCCTGTCTGTCTTTTGTTCCCATAATGTCAAGTTTCAAAAGCAAGGGGGTTTTTTTTGCCCATTTTCACGGTCTCAGGTGATTGGCAGCAGCTGTGGATTTTAGGAAGAGAGCACTGGGAAGCCCTGGTGGGGCCAATAAACTTGGCAGGGCCAAGAAGCAGGCAAGAACTTAATTAAGTCAGTGGAGAGAATAAATACAAGAAAAATAACCACCCAAACCCCAAGTGCCACTTGCAGGCGAACAAAAAGAATGAGGAGGGAAGAAACAAAGTGTAAAATTCTAAGCTGGGGGGGAAAAAAAAAAGGAAAAAAAAAAAAGGAAAAAAAAAAAAAGGCAAAACACAAATGGGGAAGTCCACCAGGATTTATGGTTATAATCATGGGTTTGAGAGATGGCAATTCATAATGCAGCTGTGGGACTTGGTGCTGGAGAGCAGGTAGAGGCACTGGTGATGGAAAGAGCCTTCCATGGGATGGGGAAGCAGGAAAAGAAGCTGCTGCAGAGCCCCAGGTGACAGAGGATACCCACACAAAGCGTGTTCTGTACCTCCAGAACCACAAAAACCTCGCCTTCCTTCAGCCAAGGCTATTCCAGCACGCACCCAACACTCTTGGATTTAGTGGCTGACAGGGATTTCACCAGAGGAACATTCCCAGGCCTTTGTCTCCTGCAGGGGGAACCTGTTCTTGAACCTCCTTCTGATCACAGAATCGTTGGGGTTGGAAAAGACCTCCAAGATCATCAAGTCCCACCATCACCCAGCCCCACCAGCCTGTTCACCACTAAACCACGTCCCCAGGTGCCACATCCAGAGGTTTTTTAAACACTTCCAGGGATGGTGCCTCCACCACTGCCCTGGGCAGCCCGTTCCAACTCCTGACGACCCTTTCCATGAACAAATTTTTCTAATCTAGGCCTCCCCTGGTGCAACTTGAGGCTGTTTCCTCTCACCCTGATGAGGATCAGACAGCATGTTACGGGATTCAAGGAATTCAGGGCCTCCCTAAAGTCACTGAATTCCCACTTCTGTAAGTGGGGCTTTAGTGACCATTTCCCTCTTAACCCTTTGCTGGTATCTAAGCACTTACAGAGCATTTGCTCTTCTTTCAGCATCTCATCATTTCAAGGATGTCACAGCTCTGGCACCACCTCCTGATGCTCCCCAGGCTGGCAAACACCAGGGATGCACAGCTTAGCCCAAATTCTGGAGGAGGACAATGCCAGGCCCCATGTCCAGGCTTTCCCCAGCCAGCTGAGTAATTCATACGCAGCCTCAGACACACCCCCAGTGTCAAGGTGAGAAAAGGGGGGAAAAGCTGCCGTGGTGAGGGACTGAGGGGTTTGCTTTCATTAATATGGAGAGCTCAGAGACATTTTGCCCTGGTTCTAATGGTGTTACAAATCACTGGCCATTGCTGCTGTCACAGAGCTCTGGAAGATGGATCCAAGGACAAGGACCGGCCATGCTGGATGTAGATAGCAGATATGACAATTCCTTTGAAGAGATGAGATTGAAAATCATTTCACTTCTCATTTGTCTTTCTCTTGTGATGAATGAAGAACGGAGGCATGAAGAGATAAAGCGGCTCCTCAAGGCTCTCCAGGACCACGTGGCAAATAAACAGATTTAATATGCCAAGAGACTCCAGAAACCCTTGCAGGACCTCAGCCTTTCTACTCACTGCCAACAAAAGCTGACACTTGTGCTTCAATCTTCAGGCACTCAGGCGCATCACAAAGACAAAGCAAGCGCTATTTACAGATCTTTTGGGAGATGGGAGCCCCCAGAAGCAGCAGCACGTTAAAAGAAACATGGATGGAGATAAATGGGTCAATGCTGCAAGGATGGGCACAGCATGGATGGAAGAGTCAAACTATGTTTGGAACCTCCGGGTGGGAAGGGATCCTAAAGCTCATCTCAGTCCACCCCCTGCCATGGGCAGGGACACCTTCCACCAGCCCAGGCTGCTCCCAAGCCCCGTCCAACCTGGCCTTGGACACTTCCAGGGATCCAGGGGCAGCCACAGCTTCTCTGGGCAACCTGTGCCAGGGCCTGCCCACCCTCACAGCAGGGAGGGTCAGGACCTTCTCAGGGCAATTCAGAGCACCTAAACCAGGGAACAATTTGTCCCCATCAAGCTGCCCTTCAGAGCCCTCTGCCCCCTATGCTCCGTGGGAAACCTCACTGGCAACCTCTGCCTACCCCCACACTGCCCAGATGTTGGGGTACAGATGTGCAAGGGAAGATATCCCAGCCTAAGAGCAGGAGGTGATCACAGGAAAGCTGAGCAGAAGGTGAACCAGGGTGGGAAAAGGTGACTTTGGATCCCCCACCCCTGCAGCAGAGGATCCAGATGTATTAAAGCACATGAAGGAGTTTGATCCGATTATAAAAGACACTCGAGCCCTTGGCTGATGTGCCTCAGGATTGTTTTCATCTCTGTTTTACTGGTAGAACAAACAACTTTTCCTGCTGAGTCACAGTGAAATGAGATGCTAAAGAGCTGCCACACCAGATGTGGAAGCCCTTCAGATCCAATATCGATCAATCTACACAGCCTCTATTTATTTATTTTTTGCCTCTCAGCCTTCAGCAATTTAATAGGTTACTTTAATGTCTTCCTGCCTTCCCTCTTTAGTATGCTCTGCCCACTGCAATTCCTCTCCCCTGATGACTTCTTCCCTGACTTCTACATGGGAAAGCAAAACAGCAATTTTCTTTTCCCTGGACTCTGACATGGTTTTCCCTCCCTTTCTATCCATCTTAGCAGCACAGAGCTAATTCATCTAATCCCAGTATACTTTTTACACTTGTTCAGAAAGAAAAGCAGCCCCACTTTGTTCTTGGATGACTTTTTGAGAGGAAGGATCTACAGAGACCTAAGTGACTGAAGTGATGCACAGAAACATCCTCGCTCGAAGCAATTTGTCTCAGCGTCCTCTGGAGACCGTCCCTAAGTGGGGTGTCAAACATTGCCTGGAGAATCCTTGGCACAGCAGAAAACAACCACAGAATCCTTAAAAGTTTTCCCAAGGAATCGCCGAGGTTTCTAGCACAAGGCTCTTCTGTGTAGGTGAAGAACAACTTTTAGGCAAACAGGTTTTGCTTTCGGCTGTGGGAGCTCGTTACAGATTCTCCCGCATCTGGAGGAGTTTCAAACACGCCACATGGAACTGCGAAAGGGCAAGTGAAGAGCAAGAAAGGAGAGGGAAGGGAGAGAAAAGAGCTCAGCTGCAGAGAGCGAATTAAATCAGACACAAAAACTCTTAGTGAACAAGGGTGAGGAAACCCAAAGGAAAAGCTACTCCAGACTCCCGGGATGTTAAGAGTGATGGAAGAGCTGGAGAGGAATCAGTACCAACACTGGGTGAGGAATGAGACACACCAGACCCAGCCAGGCTGAGTGCAGAGAATGACATCTCCTGCAGCCTGTTATGAAGCTTCTTACAGGGGACACTGAATTAGTGACATTAATGCAGCACGAAAGTGGATCAGGCTCACAGTGATAAGCTTAATTAAACAACAGAGCTATCCATAGGCTCTGGTTTATGTTACAAATAAGCAACACTTATACTGATTAATTGACGTCACGGTTCAGATCATTAAATCCTTTTACTTTCAACCACCTAAAGGAGGATACCTGCAAGAGCTGAATCCAGCCACAGGTGCTCTGACACTTGCAAGCCTAAGCACACCCCAGGGATGGGGACAGGGGGTCTTTCCAAGGCTCTTTCCCAGTGTGAGAAGGCTGGAAGCAGCTCGTATTCCAGTGGGTGGTCCAGGGGCTGCTGTCTCATGAACAGACAGGGCTGGCAGCCACAGGCAGCACCACGTTCCCACTAGTTCTCCAAGTCTATAAAAGATGTCTTAACACAGCGCTGAAAACATCTTGGAGGCAGCAAGCTGTGTCAGCTACCCTCGAGGATCCAATTCTTTTTCATTATCCCAGCCAGAAGAACTTGCCTGGAGAAGCAGGGCTGCTTTATCATCCTCCCCAGCCTCTTCCAGGGCCACCTCTGGGACAGCAAACCATCAAAGCCCCAAACCTCCCCACCCCTGGCCACCCCTCGTAGTTCACTTTGAATCTCCATTCTCAAGAGCTAAAGGGGAAAAAAACCCTGGCCCGTATGAAAAGCTTCACTCCATGAAACTTGAGGTTTAAAGATAAAATTCTCACTCAGGCACTGCTCTGAACCAGGATGAATTGAGGCTCATGTCTACCACTTATTCTAATTGGAATTATGAAAACAGGACAGACCCTTTCTCCCCTCTTTTCTCAGGTTTCTGCTCCTTCCTCCCCCAGCCCCAGAGGTTTTTCACGGCTCTAATATTTCAGAGAATGGCCTCGTTGCTCTGAAGTGAAAAGCCAGCTTGGGAGACCCTGGTTTGCTCCAGCTCATCCATCACATCTGCTCCCAAACCCAGTGGTTATTAAAAATTAGAGCCGGTCAAATTATTGTTATATTTTGACACATGGAGAATATTATTATCATCCTTTCCCTGCTGCCCCCAACCCCTCCTCATGAATCATTCATGAACCTTTCCTGATCCCTGCAGAAGAGCTTCTCTGTGCAAGGCAGATTTCCTGCCCGTGGAGCAGAGCCACAGTTGAGGGAGACTCTGGAGATAAGGCTTCGAGTCTCTAATGAGCCTATCAAATGGCCCCAGAAAATTCTGCAAGGATGATTACCAGCTCCTTCCATCTCCTCCGGCCTTTTCCCTTTTTCCTAACACAATCTCACCAGATTGGGAACAGACTAATAACAACAATAATAAAATAAACATCATTTATGGTCAGTCGCAGGACTGGGGCTATTTCCTCCATCTCCTCACCATCACAGAATTGTCTCTTAAATGGATAACAATGATTGTGAGGGTCCAGTTATTACCCTGAAACCTCACATTTTGATACATCCAATGCTGCTCTCTTATATAAATAATAGTTATTACTGTAAAGTTATTTTCCCCCTCCTGTACTTCCAAAGAGTTCCTGCAGGAGATGGCAATGAAAATGGGTTCCATTAATACCACACTTAGGCCCTGCTGTTTTCATACTTTAACTTCCAGCATTAATCTTCTAATGTGTCTTCAAACAAATATCATTCATCCCACAGCTCTCTGACAGCTATTCTCCCCCTTTCCTTTCCCCCCATATCCTTTCCAGTTAAACAGGAGCTCTTCCTCCCCTGACTCATCAGTGGGTTTTGTGCTCCTGCCAGTGAGAAAAAAGTGGTGTTTTGTTTTTTTTTTTTTTCCAGGCAGTTTCCTGGTATTTACAAGAAAAAAAAAATACACAGAAAGAAAACACACCCCAAAAAACTTGTGTCTCCCACGGTCAGGAGACACACATCAGAAGGGGCTGTGATGGGAGGATCTCTGCCCTCCCTGAAACCTTGCAGTGAGGATCACAGGGCGACTCTGCTGACGAGGGGATTCTAAACTAACCCTGAGGTGACAGAGCCGGGTCCCTGGGCAGGTTCTCAGCCCAGGGAAAACACTTCCTCTGGCACTCAGCACCCTCCTCGACCACGTCCATCCAGCAAGGGGAGGACACACTGACCTTCCAGCAAAGGAAAAAAGAATGTTTCCCAGGCTAACTAAGCTAATTAAGGCTAATTATGCATTAGGCACGTGGGCACAGGACCACAGTTCCAGGAAACAGTGCTACATTCTGCTCAAAAGGTCTTCGTTTCAAGGCTCACCATCCACAGGTCACCTCCCTCTCCCCATAACACCCTCAAAAACAGGAGGATCCCTCAACCAAAAAAAGAAAAACAAAAACACCCTCGTTTTCATAAATGGTTTAACGGCAAGACCAAGCCGTGAATGAGAACTGAAGATAAAAAACAGGCTGCCCACCACCTTAGGGTTAGTGATTTTCCCCTGCACTTCCCACCTCTGACACCAGAAATGGCCAAGGTTAATCCCCTCGAGTCACCTCGTGGAACTCCTGGACATCTTGGACTTTCGTGCTCTCTCTCCTCTTCCCCCCCCACTTCCCCAGGAGTGATGACATTCCCTCTGCCCCTTGCTCAGTTCCAGCCTCTCCCTCATTATCGTCTGTCAGGTCTAATTAACAAGGCACCGACATCAGGGAAGAGGATTTCTGCAGTCTCCCGGGGGAGCCAACTGAGAGGAGCCTCCACCCTGGAGAAAATGGAATAAACTCCCCAGGAGATCGTTGTTGCTCTTCTCATGACCCCCCCTGGGAGCCCAGTCTAAGCCACACACTTAGACTCTCCCATCTTTTGGAATTCCCACCCCTGCTCCAAGAACCAGCATCATTTCCCTTTCCCAATCAGCTGCCTACTGGGAGAAAAGCATTTCAGGCCAATAATTTGGTGGTTTGCAGGTGCCTCCTCCGAGCTGTTTTGTTTCATTCCCTCCAAATCCAACATGCCTTTCACACACACACAAAAACAACCACTTGGCTGTGCTTCCCATGTTCCTGATTAACCAGTTAATGAGGAAGCTGGATGGAGAAGAATCAACAGGAAATTAAGGCAACAAAATCCACTCCATCCCTCCTATTTTAAACAAGAGAAAGAACAGGGCGGGAGGTGGGAGGAACATCCAAAATATTTCCCTGAGGAGTGGCAAAAACTCCAGTGGAAGAGGTAAAGTGCTTTTCCTGGGAAACACATATCCCCAAATGTCACACCCCTACATATCCTCAACACAGCGAAGCACATTAATAATCAGGAATATTCCCCAGCACTGAGTAATAGCCTGAGGTTATCTGGGAGTAATTTCTAATACAACTGGCTCTGACTATGTCACTGCTGCAAGAGGTCACTTTTTGCCACTTCTTCAAGGGGGGATAACTTTGCTGCAAGGTTGCGGGTTTGCTTTTTGTTGCATTTGTTTGTTTACTAGAAAAAGGTCATAGAAAGGGAGAAAAAAAAAAAAGACAGACTGGGACAATTTTTTGGCACAACCCCACCCCTCCCCCCCCCGGTCAATGTCTTCTAGAACAAAACTGGTGTCTTTCAAAAAAATTAAGATTTCTCAAACCCAGCAGAGAGGTTTTTTAAGGTCTTATTATGTTGGAAGTCTCTCAGTGCAGTTTTCCTCAGTGTTTCAGAATCTGTGCAGGACCACGGCTCAGGATCAAAACTGCAAAATGCTGCTAGCAAAAATAAGGGATATTAATCACTTGGGCGCGAGTTTATTTTTAATCCAACCAAAATCTAATGCGAGTTTGTGCGTGTACATGTATAAATAAAACATGAAAAGACAATTTTTGTTTAAAATCAACTGATAACGAGACTCCAGCCGTACCAAGAGCAGCAAAGTTCTGTCCTGTTGCTTTGGGGAGTTCAGCAGCTACTCCAGAACCTCCCCCAGCCCTCCCTTTCCCAAAACTCCACCACTTTCCTCCCCTCTAACCGGCGTCAGAACCCACCACGTACCTACACACTGCGAAGCTTGGCAGTGCCCCCAGCTCAGCACTGAGAGCTTCAATTAAATCAATTAGCATCCCCGTACACGGCTAATATTGGAGACGTAGGAGAGGCTTTATTATCCAAACAGAAAAATCAGTTTTGTGTGTCCAGATGGTCACTGGAGGCGCTGGAAATCACCACGCTCGCGCCGTAACTCGCCGTGTTTGGGCCCGTTTCAACGGCACCAGCCCCTGTTTATCAGCTTGGAGGAGAGCCTGTGCCATCTGGGCAGGATGAGGTTCATTGTCTGCCTGGCACGCACGGGATAAACACAGCTCCCACTCCCACCCCACGGCCACTTATTGGTGTCGGCGGGGAGAAGGGAGGGGAGCGGCGGGAACAGGCTGCGCGCTGAAAGCGCCGGGAGAAAGCTCTTGGTGCTGGAGGATCTCCGAGCAGGGGCTGGATTGGGCTGGGCTGTGTGGGCCAGATCCCCTCCTGGCTGCAAAGGGATTCCCTGGAATGCTCAGCGGAAAGTATGGAGGGAACCCCCCAACCAAAACTGTCACCCCCCCCAAACCCTCCCGTTTTCTGCTTCTGCCTGCAAGGACTGAGCTGCCAGGAGAGTTTCACCAGCACCACCTCTGACCTGTTCCGCAGGCGAGTTCGCTGGTTTTCAAACGCCAGTTATCCATTTTAAAACACTTTCATCCATCCAAAGGCCTGTCTGTGCCTGCACAGGGAGCGAGCGAACCGAGGCAGCTGAATTAACCAGCGACGCTTCCTGTGCTACAAAGGTGCTTCAAACCCACAGAGGTTCAGCCCCAGCCATCAAGTGAGCAGAACAGGCTCAGGACAGGCTCAGAAATAACTTCTGAACACACACCAGCTCCCTACCTGGCGTTATAATGACAAGAAGGGAACGCTCACAGCCCGTTAAGTCTCTAACTACTGTTAAAACCCTCCCATTTGTCTCCTCGTGTCATCTCCCTGCAAGGGGATAATCCTTCTGTTCTCACACACACTTCATCTACTCCAACAGCAGAGATTCTCCCTCATTATGCACCAGCACACGTGGCCACGCAGAGGACACTCACTTTGGGTTGTGTTAAAATGTTTGCCTGCGTGTGAATGAAAAATACTATGGAAGGAGATTATTACTGGAAAGATGACGGGGTGGAGGGGGGAGAGAAACAAAAAACCTTGCAAGACAAGAAGCCCAACGTGGTTCTGCTAAAAAGTGAAACGGGTTACAAAAGTGATTGTGTGAGAATGGATGCATCATTCTCTCCTGACATGACACTGCCTCAATTAAGTTCTCTTGTTGAGGTAACCTGGAGGCAGCCCAGCGAGGTAACAGATGGGAAAAGCTGCCTGTGAGGGTAAGTGCACGGTTTGCCTGTCTGGAAGTACATAAAGCAATTTATTGTTCTTTTTTCTTTTTCTTTTTTTCCCTCCTGCGTTCAGCATTTCTGACGAGGTCAACAGGGAGGGAGCAGAGAAAGCCTGGATTCAGATTCAGATTTCACACATCAGAGGGGAAAACACTCAGATTGAAAAAGCTTGGGGAGCAGTGACTGAGAAATTATGTATGTGCTTTTTCTCACCTCCAGCCCTGTTCCTTTATTTTATTTAAAACTGCCACGTTAACGTGGCTTTCAAACAAACACATAAAGCTCTTCTGCATTTTCCCAGCGCTGTGCTCTGATGGCTTGCACTGATAAAATCATCTTCCCAGCCACTGCTCAGGAGGAGATCAGGAGGTTCGGGGGCACATCCAGCTCTCCCTCGGGAGCAGGGCTGTCCCCAGGGTCCCATGGGTGGGCTGGGCACAGCTGGGTGATGAGCACAGGGGTGAGAGTTTTCAGAAGATGAGCACAAGAAAGGTCTGGAAGCATCAACCCAACTGCCCCAGGACAGCCCAGAGGTAAAGAGTGACGGGATGACAGGACAGGGCCTCAAAATGCACCAGGGGAGGGTCAGGTTGGGCATCAGGAAGAATTTCTTCATGGAAAGGGTTGCTAAGCATTGGAAAGGGCTGCCCAGGGAAGCAGTGGAGTCACCATCCCTGGAGGTACTAAGGAAACAAGTGGACATGGCACTTGTGACAAGGTGGTGATCGGTCAAGAGTTGGGACTTTGATCATTTCAGGGATCCTTTCCAATCCAAATGATGCCGGGATTCCAGGATTCAGCCAGCAGGTATTCTGAGGTCCTCCCTGGCTTTTCCTTTCCAATGCAGCATCCAGCTGCCTGAGGTGTTTTTTCAGTAGCTGGCCAGAAAGCTGCCAGCTTTCCACTCTCATACGGACCTCACAGAGCTCATCTCCATGTCGCCTTCAGGCTACTGCAGTGGCCTTCCTTCAGAGACACTCCTGAACCCACTCCAGAACTCCCTCCCAGCCCCACTCTTTGTATTTCACATTAAATTAATCAACAGCAACAGAAACTTCAATCCCTGCCTTTAAAGTTTCTGAGCTCATTCACTCTCAGGATTTTCCCCTTCCAAAAAAAGCTTATTTAACCTGACGTTCCTAATTCCTCCCGCCCCGGGAGACGCAGTCAGAGATTTGCACGGCTCTGGCGCGGATCTGCCAGGGCCCCAGAGCTCTCTGTCTGCAGGGGAAGCCGGAAAAACCCTCTGCTTTCCCACGGAGAGGATGAAGGACTCGTAGCCTGCGTGGGATTTCACCTCTTCCCTCCGCGCCCTGACCCTCCTCCGGCAGCCAAAGCACATCAGCTCCATATCATGGGAACGGCGGGGATATCCCTCTATTAAGGGCCTGTCAGCTTACACCAGGCTGTAGAAGCCTCTGGAAGGCTTTGGAGGAGGTTTATCCCTTGCTGCAGTTAATCCACGGGCCACACGCAGCCTGGGCTGGGGTGGTGGGGTTTTCCTCGGCAGTTTCCCTGGTCACAATCCTACACCCAGGTGTGCCCAGCTCTGCCAGGCGTCAGGATGGGCAAAAACCTGAACACACCCAACATGCAAACACCTTCAGAGGCTTTCCCTGTTTAGTTCTCCTCTCTCCTCCCTTGTTTTCATGCTGGTTGTGTGACCCCACCTCAGACACCCCAGAGCTGAGAGCAGGACCCCCCCTTCTTCCATTAGCAGGCACAGAAATAGTTTCCCCACCAAGCAGCAGCAGTGCCAGCAATTTCATTTCCTGAGTGTCTTTTAGTCTTGAATATATATTGCTTGCTTAAAGAACTAAAAAAAAAAAAAAAAAATAATAATCATCACATGCCCTACAGAACTTCAGCTTCATCAGGGACAGGTGAAAGGTGGGGAGAGAAAGGCCTGGTGACAGAAATGGCAGAAAGTGCTGGGGTTTGATCAGAAAAAGGTAGAAATCCTCATGATGCTGATGAACACTTTATCCCCACACACGAAAACGCACCAAGCTGAGTGTTCTGGTGGAAAATGTCCCTGCCCAGGGCAGGGGATGGGACAAGATGAGCTTTAAGGTCCCTCCCAACCCAAACCAGTCTGGCACTCTGTGATTCTACTCTGGTGGTTTTAGATGCAAAAAAACCCCATCCACAGAGGAGGCACCAGGCAGAGCAGAGCACTACCAGCTACTTCTCAGGCAGCCAGGAGCCAGCAGAGCCCAGACTGCAATACATGGGTCGATAAGGTTAATTTAAAAATATGAAAACACACGGACAGAAGGAAAAAAAAGAGAGAACACCATTTTTGTTGCTCCCTGTGTTATCTCGCTAAAGAGATCCAGATAACAGGAAACAAGAAAAGCAGAAATATAGATTTGTTATTACTATTATTTGCTGCAGGGCCAAGGGAAGACTGTAGAAATGCACCTCCTCTCAGAGCAAAGCTTCGGTCTTTATTGATTTCTGGAGCAGGACTACCAGTGACAAGGGTAATTAGCCCAACAGTGATGAAAGCAAAATACTTTTCCTTGTAGGTACAATTACAGACACTCCTCTGCACTTGACCCGGGCCAGATCTCCAGCTCTGAATCACAACCAGCCAAGGCACAGCGCTGATCCTGAGACTTCTGAACGCCACCGTCCCCAGCAGCGCTCCAAACAAGGAAATTATTTCCCATTTAAAATAACTCCATCGCAATGAGTCTACCCTAGAGCGTGGGAGCTCAACCTGCACCTCAGAGCTGGGTTAAAAGAAGACAATATTAATAAAATAAGAGTGCTGGGGGAGTGCAATCCCCCTGAGGTGCTGAGGAAATGCAATCCCCTTGAGGTGCTGCAAGAGCCCGGCACCAAA
Source organism: Pseudotriccus pelzelni (assembly GCA_035584735.1). Classification (NCBI taxonomy): domain Eukaryota; kingdom Metazoa; phylum Chordata; class Aves; order Passeriformes; family Tyrannidae; genus Pseudotriccus; species Pseudotriccus pelzelni. The sequence continues at coordinate 4,486,017 of JAWMRA010000063.1, forward strand.
CAGCTCAGGAAGATGTGGCTGCCTGTCTCCGTGCCTGACAGGAGTTCTGGGCAGCTCACCAGCCACTAACCAAGGAGCAGCAGGAGGCTGGATGTTCCCGTGGCTCCACGTGCCAGCTTGTCTTACCCTCAGACAGGGCAAACCCCCTCCCGAGCGGCCCCGGAGCGCTGCCAGCCCCGCGCGACGCTCAGCCAGGGTGTCGGCACCGTGTCACCTCCCTGTGCCCTGCCCAGAGGCACTGCCAGGGCACAGCCCTGGCACAGGAGGTGGGACAGCCTGGCTCTGCCCCATGCCAGAGCCGTTGCTCCCTGAGTGCATGCCATGCTTTTCATTTCCTCAGCTGCTGGACAGCGCCCGGCTGCTCCTCCGTGTGCCCTGGAGCCGGCACAGGAACACCCCATCCCTTTGCCAGCAGCTTTCACTGCTCCCTGCCCCCACTCTGAGGAGCACCTGGGGAGGGTGGAAGGGGCTTCCAGCTCTCCACGTCGCTGGTGCCCTCCTGGAAATCGCCATCTCACCGGGAGTCGCAGCACAATCAGCCCGGAGAGCACCAAGGGCGAGGGACGCTCAACAACACCGACCCTGCTGCCTCCTGGATGGAGCCACCTTGCAGATGCCAGCACTAATCCCTTCCTCTCGGTCCCCTCCATGTCCCCTCCTCACCTGCTGCCCCAGGGAATGGCTCCAAGGGGCTGCCAGAAGCCCCCCCAGATCCTGAGATGAGGAGGGTGAGAAAGGAAGGTTGGCAAGGGGGATGCTCCCAGGATCCCATGGGAAACATGGATTAACCCCACCAGTCAGCACTAAACACAGGGCACAAGAACTCACAAGAGCCCAAGCAAAACACGGATTAAACCCATCAATTGCCACTAAACACTTCTGTCTCACACACCTCTGGCTTCCTCCCCAGCCCAGGTGTCCTGTGCACCCTGCAGGAACAAGACAGTGCTCTGAGGGATGGCAGCTTCATTTGGGCACAAATGTGGAGTCCAGGAAGAGCAGGAGGCAGGTTATTCCAGCAGCGTGGAAAAGGAGCAGTGGGAGAAGCCAAAATATCAGCATTGCTACGGGTCCAACAGCCACATCCCTCCTTCATGCCCCACTTCTCAGCCAGAGCCTATTTAATTACTTTTTTTTTTTTTAAAACCCTTTTCTGTTTGGTTTCCAGCTCTTTTCACACAAACTTTATGATCCCTTCAGCAAAGCTCTGCACCAGGTTATATTTTGCAATAACCAAGACAAATGGTATTACAATAATTCAGGCTGCAGGCATGGCTATTGCTAACGCTCTTGTTTTTACTGGAAGTGTGCAACATGCTCACAATGGATTTTAAAAAGCCAGTTCTGTCAGCTGGTGGAGCCCTCCTGACTTTGATCCCTGAGAGGGAAAGGGGAGAAAACCTAATTTTTTTGTACATATCCAGGGATGGTGACTGGGCAGGCTGTTCCAGTGCTTGACACCCCTTTCTGTGAGGAGACTTTTCCTAATATCTAATTTAACATGGGGGGTATCAGTAGCTGAGCTCCGAACAGGAAAGGCTGGGGAGATCAAGCTCCCAGAAAGGTAAACTAAAGCACAAATCCCTTTATCCACCTAACACTGAGCACACAGGAAGGTGACACCAGAGCTCTCAAGGGAGCCTGGAAATGTCGGTGGCTCTGGGGGCAGAGGGGTCTGGGTGTGTAACTGCGCTGCAAAGGGCAGAGTCCAAACGATCACCTCAAATGCTCCACCACACCTGACTCCAGCTTTACGTTGGAGTTTCTCTCCCAGCCAAGTGCGGCTGTTCACGTGCTGCCACAGCACCAACGAACGGCAGCAACCTGCCAGCAGGCGCCAACCAGGGGGAAACGGATTTGTAAAAACCCGCCGTTAACCCGGCACAACATCTGCTGCCTACGCGGGATCTCGGCTGAAAGACACTTCCAAGAGATTCACAGCCCTCTCCCCCCTGAACTCCACGCTGCTGAACTCCCATCAGGGTGCTCACAACAGCCCCATCCATCTCCCAGCCGTGCCACCAAAAGCCATCCTGGAAGGAATTATGACAGCGAGTCCTGGTGCATTGAAAGCGAGCATTAGCCAAACACTTTGCTCCATAATTTTCCTCCCCTTTTAAGCTGTCTCGTTCAAGAAAAAGACAGAGAGTTTCACACCGTGCAGGAGGAGGTGGTTATGTGTCTCTCTGGGGTGGAGGCACATGTTCTGCACGGGCAGATGTTTCTACCAACACTGCAGAGCCCAAGGAAGAAAAAAGGAGTCGGATATTCACCTGCAGCCCTGTTGTACTTCTCATTTCCCCCAGCACCACGCAGGACACCCTTCAGAATTCCCTCAAGAAACTGCTGCAGCAATCTCAATTACCTTTAAGGTCCTGCTGCCATAAATCACGCTAAGACAAACTATATTCCAGTGTTCTAAGCAGGAGAGATGACAGGGGCCTTGTACGATCGCCAGTTACCACTGAGGAGTGAATTAAGAACATAAATATAAGTGATGAGGGCCATTTCCTAAGCATGCCATCCAATTCTGTAAAACACTTGTCTGTCTTCATCAAGGGGGGAAATTGGAGCTCCAGGAGCTGCAAAGAGTGTGCATGAAAATGGGCAGGGAGCTGCCAGGGGCCAGCAACAAAGGACAGGGCTGTGTGCATAAGGACTAATTAGATCTTCAACCAAAAAACTCCGTATCTTCTCTTCACCATCTGTTAATGCTTGAAAAGATCTGAACAAATAGTACCACCTCAACATTTGCAGCCCGGCCATGCTAAAATCCAGTGATTAAACTATGTTTGTCCCAGTGGCATTAGAAAAAGAAACTTAATATAATTCTCTTACAACGAGAGCAAATTTCGAAATAAAGATTTATTTGCCTGATTTTTTTTTTCCCTAATATTAAACCTTTACATTCCCAGTCTGATTTTCCTGGCTGCTGCATGCATTATTAAGAGGGGATTTAAAACCCCTCTGGTCAGCCTTTGGATGGCAGAGCAGTGCTCATTTTATTGCTCTTTTCCCTCTGCAGCCATTGGTTGGGTTTTGTTTTCTTTTACATTAATTATCCTGATATTTTTTTCCCCCCTTCTGTGTGCCAGCAGCTGGGCAGCTCCACAGTTCTGCTCCGTTTCCCAAGTCACCTTTGAGATGATTTTTGCCCAGGTGGGTTTGTAAAAGTGGCTCTTCATCATCTCACTTTGCAGGAGGAGCTGAAATTCTCCCTCCAACCTCACATTGGTCAACCACAGGCAGCTTCTAGACCTGCTTAAAGAGGCATTTTATGCACTGGCAGCTTGGTCCAAAAGCTCATGCAGCTCTGATATCCCTCTGTATTCCAGATCCCAGTGGTCCTCCCTAAGTAATGGGCTGCAATGCAGCCAAAAGTGCACCCAAAACCCTATAAAACACCAAAAAGCAGCTGCTTCCAATGCGACACATCAGCCAGCAGCTGCCTCCCCCATTCCCACCCCTTGGGAAGAAGAATCCAATATAAATTAGAGTAGAAAAGTTGCCTTGACATGTTATAAACGATCTCACTTTGAATTCAGTCAATAATACTTTGCATTACTAAAATATGAGTTTACAATCATTTCTCATCTGAGAGCTGTTTAAGTAGTAAACACAGTGCTCGTTACTGATTCCCAGTTTGCACTGGAAGTATTTAGAGCTTTTCCTATATTATGCCCAGCTCCTGGAATTATAGTGACGAGCTGCCCAGCCCACACAGCTCCTCTCATCCCAAAAACCCTCAGATACCTCCACCATTAAATGGCAAGTTTGAAACATGCGAAATCCTGTGTGATTTATAAACTACCACCATATGCCGTGAGGATTTTCAGATGGATCTACGTTTCAAGGGTCAGGGACACTCCACGGAGAGACCTGAACAACCCACAGCTCCCACCCCACGGCGTTTCTCGTCCCACCAAAGCATCCCTGTCTCCAGCAGGGCTGGAACGTGCTCCCCATCCCCGTCCTTAGAACCACCTGGCAAGATACGAGGCTAAAAGAATCCCTGGGTGGTTTTTGAAGGTGAGCTTTCAGCTGTCCAGGAGCCTTGCAGGACAAACCCCTGAACGGTCCAGATGCACTCAGGTGGAATAAGAAAGCACAAAGCACCCATGGAAGCTGCTGGGGAAGCTCTGACCACGCAAGAGGCAGGTTAAAGACTCTGCCACTTTGCAGCAGGGTAGGGAGGGTTTTTTCCTGCAGGGCAGAGTCAGGAACTTTAAGTTCCAGGTGGAAAACCAGAGGTTTAAATGCAGCCCCAGCCTCTGGCCTGTGTTCCTGAGCTGGCTGCAACAGGAGTTTGCCAGAGCTAACACCGATGCCCTCAAAATGAAGTTTATAACTCGCTCTTGTTTATCTGTGTCTCTATTGCCGCTATTAATATTTAATGTCTCTGGAGGAAAGGTTCCTCTCCAGCACAACGAGCCCTGCTGCAGTATTAATCAGAGTGTCAGCAGCCTGGAGCTCTGTTCCACGGGTTCCCAGGGCACATTCCTAAGGGGACAGGCGCTGGGAATGCTGCCCTTCCCCACTGAGGAATGAGGGGTGCAAAGAGAGTGTGCCTTGAATGGAAACCAACCACAGGCTTTCCCCCTGTGCCCTGCCGGCTTCTGCACACCCTGAGCTCTTGGTATCGGGCTCTCGGTGGTTTTGACTCCATTCCCAGCCTGGTCCCAGCACAAACCTGAGGCACAACCTCAACCTGAGGGTCCACACCCAGACCTGTACCCTCAACGTCACACTGCCCTCTTGATCCTGACCAGAGGAATCTGGGGAGAAACGAGGGAGAAAAAAGCGACCCATGCCGCACTCTGGAAGCCACAAACAGCTCCACAGACCTTAATAAAAGCTCCACATGGCAGCTCATTAGAACCTGGCTTGGCTTCGCTCTGCTTCCCTTAACGAACCCGTTCTCCTGCACCCATCCACACCCCTAATGGGCAAAACCCTTAGTGCACAAGGTCAGAAGCTGATCTTTGATGGCATCCCATTTCCTCGGGTTTTCAGTGTCTTGAGACTCGCTAACTTGCTCAAATCACCAGAGCTTTGCACTTTGATTTAACCCAGTGGAAAAGGTATTGCTGGAGAAGGGAGCAGAAAGATCACGAGGCGGATAAAGGCGGCAAAAAATGGGATCATTAGTTTACACAAACACGCTCTCCTGGACAGCCTGAAATCCCAGTTAGAGACTACAATAAAGCCATCCCACCACAAAGGGTTTTCTACCTCACCCTGGCTACCCAGCATCCACGAAGGAAACCAGTTAATCCCAGGAAAAGCCGCCGTCGCTGCCGCCACACGCACAGAGAACTCCAAGGAAACCTTGCCCAAGCAGCCTCCTACCAGAGACTGCCCCAGGAGCAAATTAGCTAACGATTTTTACAGCACAAAAAGGGGGACCTGAGATTATAATGACACGGGATGGCTCCCTCAGGGATGTGGAAGGCTCGGATGGCCAGGGCTGGGTGCCACGGGCAGCCCTGGTGAGGTGATGCTTGGTCTGTTTGCTCTCTGGAATAAAGATTTGGTTTTGGTCCAGCCCTTCTTGTTGGTATTCAATTAAGTGAAATGCAGCTTGAAAAATTATTTTCTTTCCTTAGAGTACCTGAAACAACCTTCCTTTCCCCCCCCTCCTCCTTTTTCAATCTCAGCTGCCAAATCTTAGCCCTGAACTTCAGGGCCAATTTCTCCTTTATTTACTGAAAGCTCACTCTAAATCTTTTCCTACTAGAAATGCCAGTTCTCCAAACAATTACTCTGGCTGCAACATTAGTCATTTCCTACATTTTCCATCAGTGTTATTTATTTGATGGCATATCATCTTTGCTATAATAAGATCTGGGCCTTTCTCTCTCTTCTGTCCTTCTTGCTGCTTTTCTATCCACGAGCTTCCAGGTTTCATCTCCCGTCCCTGGGACGTCAGAAATTGCACTTCCCTCCCAGATTTCATCTCCTGGCCAAGGGGTACCCAGACATGGCACTTCCCTCCCTTTCTGACCACCAGGAAAAATCAATCTGTGCGTGGCTCCAGCCAGTGCAGGTCTCCTGGAGATCACAGGGGATTAACAGCACAAACACCAACCTGCTTCGTAGCTCCTCGCAGAACACCAACAACGGGAAAAGGGATTTTTATTTTTTTTTTAAGGCTGGAAATCTTTTAATTAGCATCCCAGGGGCAGTGGGAAGTCCCTGTGAATCATTTAATAACCAACAGTGAGATCAGAGCCAGGAGGCAAACAAACCAGAGGGGAGCTGAGTGTCAAGCTTTGAGCCCTCTCTCTGGAAAAGGCAGGTACGTGTGGCCCCAAAGGGGCAAGTTCTGGATCTCTCATCAAGTGACAAGGGAAAGGAGACCATCCTGACAACTTTATTCCAGCTGGAATTTGCAGGCTATGCCTGGGGTCAAGGAGCCACTACAACTGCACGTAACTGTGGGCTCAGCTCAAGTCCAGGTTTAGCACACGAGCCTCACTATAAACAACACATTCAAGCACTTTTACCCAAGGTTTGTTTTCCCTCACCACCCTCCCTCATGAATTTCTTTGATAGAAAACTTCAGACTAAAAATGGAGCTGCACCAGAAAAAAACACAAACCAGTGCTCTCTTTCTGCATACATATGTTTGATGTCAAAAAGACAGAGCAGGTCACTCTTAAAAAAGGCACTTCAAATACCAATAGTCCCTGTCATCTCAGTTCTCCATCACAAAATGACAGTCTCCCGCTCCAAAACAACATCTAATGAAACCACATTTATCCCCATCGTGCTGTAATCACATTAGACAGCTCTACCAATTTAACTTTATTGGTTTCTTAACTGTCTGAAAAGAAAACCCCCCCACCCCCAGACCAGGCCGAGATGTTTTACTACCCAGCCACCTGCAGAACCCTCCTGAAAGCAGCACCCCATGGTCAATAAAGAGCCTTCTGTTCAATCTTAGACTTCCTGCTAAGACCTCATGTTCTTTAAGGGACTCATGCAGCCTTTGAACACATCAGATTCCGTTTAAGCCGGAGTTTTGCAGCCTGTGCTCGGCCATTAGAGGCACAGGGGATGATATTCCCGGGCTCATCAGCGCAGGAATGTTTTCCCCGCAGGAGAGCCCTGGGATGGATGTGCCCGAGGCTGTTGTTATCCTCTGCCCAGACAGCTCACCCCGACACAGAGGGACAGGCGGGATGTGAGCAAGTCTAGGGCAAGAGGCTGTTGCAACCCCAGGGGCTCCAGCTTGGCAGGAATTTTTTTCATCCCAAAACGCTGGGTTTTGGCGGCAGATCAGCTGGATGCAATTAACCTTTGCAACATCCCGCTTGCTCGCTGAAACCACGAGCCAACCCCGTTCCCCAGGACCGCTCGCACATTTCCCCGGAGAAGCCATGGGTGTCTCCCAGAGAAAGGAAAAAAGAGCTGGCCCTGTTCCAGGCACGGCCAATTTAGAAGGAGAGAACAGCAGCAGCAGCCAATTCGTGTTCTGGCTGGGTGAAAAGCTCAGCTGAATTCCTGTGCCGTGTCCCCACAGGTGCTGTTAGGGCTGGAAGGTGTGTGCAGACAGGACATGCACTGGTGACACCCCTAAGCGGGCACAAAACCACCTGTTGGAGGGGAGTAAACTCCCCTCAGTGCTCTGTCTTACCCCTCTAGCACTGAAGCAGGGAGAACATCTTCCATCCTGGAGGGAAACCAGCAGCTTTGTCAACTCCTAAGATAATCCGGTCCACCTTTCTCTACAAGCAAGTCTCTCCAACAGTCTATTTTCATGGAAAGGCTCCAAAGTGCCTGCTCTAGGCATGGAAGCATTACTTAAACGCCTAAACCTTCAAGCTGTACCTGGTCCATGGCCAGCTCTTGTGCAGCCCAGACATACACAAACTGTTCAGTCCATTCCATGCTGTACCCAACACACCCTGGCAGCTGGAATTTAAGGGGATGGCAGCACAGTGATGGACACCCGTCAGGAGCAGTCCCATCATCTCCTGAGGATGGCATGCCATCATCCCTCTGCCTCCTGATTGGAAGTGGCAGTGACCCAGAGCTGCTCTGCATTTCCAGCCCCGAAGTCCTGCCACTCTCTCGGCCTCACCAGCCACACCGAGCAACTCCCTTGAACATGATCCTTCCTCCCCACAGAACCTCTCCAGCACTGCCTGCAAACACAGGTTACCAAAATAAACAAACCCACGAGCCAAAGTGTATCAGCAGGACGTGATGTGAGCCCTGCACGTGCTGTCCAGGATGGGGAACCAGCAGGACTTTACAGCTGGACACGGTACAGCCCATTTTCCGTTGGCCTGGCAATTAATAACATCGAATCCTGCTCCCCAGACATATCAGGCAGAATGCACATTAACCAGTGTGCACACACACACACAGAGACACCTCCTGCTCTTGCTGGGGTGTTTGAACACACACAACACCGCACAGCGGGCAAAAGCCAGCAGGGGAACCGTCTCTAATTAGCCAGAACATGGATGGGAAACATCCATGGGGCGGTGTTTTCATACCACCCAATTAGCCTCATCACGTTACCCACTATGGGCAGGATGATTTTTTAAGTGTTCCTTTGAGGCAGATAAAAGGTAACACAAATTATCTCAGCAAAGCACGCTCCAGGCTGCGGGGCTAAAAAGGAGCTTTTGTCTCCTTTGTAACTGAGGCAAGATAAAAAGCAGCCTCTGGACCCCCTCCCTTTGCTCCCCACAGCCCAGGGGTCACGGTGGGGGCTCAGCACCCCCATCTTGGGGTGCTGGTCCCTGCACAGGAGCACCCAGCACGCTCCTGGCTCTGGTCAGTGGCAACTCAGTTCAATTCCAATCCACAACCTCCAGATCATCAGTGGCCCACACAGACTGAAAGGTGGTCAGGCAGGTTTGAAGCAGCTACTCAGCCTGTCTGCACTGCTGAGGCCAGCACTGGATCCTTCTTCCATCTGCTTCCCCAACACAACAAGAGAGAAACATCCTTGGGGATCCTCAGAAATGAGGACAGAAACTCGATCCTTCTGCTCAGCTCTGCTTTTCATGGAAAACTACAATGAGAACTGTGCTATTAGCAGTGCACCAGTCACTTCTTTCACTGCAACAGGCAAACCAGGGGTGTGCTACTGCAGGACAGATCCCACAGCCACAGTCCCCTTCTATCTACTCTGCCAACAAGCCAAGCAGAAGACAAAGAATATCAACCTGCTGCTGCTCCAAGTCCAGGAGCTGAGCCCTGGCTTTGAACTGATCTCCTGCTTGGACTGAACTCGCTGGATTCCAGAACGGTCCGAGTTCAGAGCAGCAAAAACAGTACAGAAATCAGAAATAATAAAATAAAAAATGCAGGATTGGGGAATAATGAAATCCATGGGAGGAAAAGGAACAAGAGAGAGACCACCAGCAGCAGCAGCAGCACACAAAGCCAGCCTCATGCAATAAAGATGCAACAGACTCCAGCATATGACAAGTGGCTCATAGTATGCTGAGACTCCCTGGTCCCAATTCCCAGTCAAATCCACCCAGTCCCCTTTTCTGTCTGCACACTCCTAGCAGCAAAGCAGCCTGTAGAAAACAGGTAGCTTGCTTTGCAACACTGAATATATCCATCCTCCTTCAATAAGAAGGCGCTGGCATCAATTAGAGGACAAAACCATTAGACACAATTTGTTTATTCAAATTAGAGACAAGGCTGTGTCAGAGCCCGGCTCCCCACGGCCCTGATCTCAGCCAGGCTTTGAGGCAGAGTGATTGATTGAGCTGCCCACAGTCCCCTGTTGACTCCAGCGGGCTCTGGACTGCCTTGTTCAAGCAAGGAGCTCAGCAGTCCAAGCTCCTGTCAGAGGTGCCCTGTCTGCCCCTGGTCCTCACATTCCTGGTTTCACTGACACTCGGCTCCACCACAGCCCAACTCACCCTCTGACCACCAGAAACACACGCCAAGGTGCAGGATTAGCCTTCCCCATGGACCCCTCTCGCCTGATTCAGCTTTTAGTTCCCACAGCTAAGCAGGTATTAAAAACAGAAGCCTCCTGAGAAGTTCCACCTCACCAGGACCCCTCTGACACCCCCAGGGTTTCTATAAGGGTGCACCCGCACTACTCAGCCACTAAAATCCAATCTCCAGCTGTACAAAGTGAACCCTTAACTTCCCGTTGCCTGAAATGTCCTTTGGAGATATTTCCAAAGGGTTTGGGGACGGACCTGCACTTGCTCCCTACCCCTCTCAGTTTATGAAAGGCTCTCACACATCACTGCACAGCAGCACGGTGTCAGGCACTGGCTCCCAGGGTTAATTGGCCCTCAGCATCTCTGGGGCTGCTTCCTCCTTTAATAGCCAATTAGACCTTATTAGCTGCGTTGTCATTTACATCCAAGGCTCCCAGCAGCAGTCCAGAAGCTACAAATTCGCTCATCAGCCCCTTCTCACAGGGTTGCCTGCATTTCTGCATCACCAGCTGACCCTTCTGCCCTGCTTGTGGCCTCTCTGCTCCAGGACACCTTCTGCCAGCAGCTCACCTGGGTGCTGAGGTGGGGATCCCCTGCAGGGAGCCCAGATGGAAAGCCAAGGGAAGGTCTGAGCCCCCAGTGTGTTCAGCGTGTCTTTAATGGGCTCCAGACACATTAAGCAAAGCCCTGTCTGCCCACAGCCATCCCCCAGAACTGTGTTGACACACTGCAGCCCAGATCAATAGGCAGAGCTTGATAATGGCCATCGATTTTACAACTGTAATGAAGTTGTTGAGTCTCTGATTCAGCCATTAGGAAGGGTTCATTGCGCTGACCTGCAGGGCAAGGGGATTAAGGGGCTTTGTTTTCCCCCTTTTAAAGAACAAGCACCACTGGTTAATGAGCAATCACCGGGTTCCCTCCTCATTATCTCCCTGCTTCCTCTTCCCCCGGCCCCAGCCCGACCCATCCCATGCTGCCATCCCAGCTCCAGCCACACGCTCCCAGATCCACACATTTCTCCTGCCACAGGAGGTTTCCCAACCTGCCTGCAGCAGGTCTCTGGACCAGATGGGCTCGCCTCCTCCTTGCAGGGCCCCCAGCGCAAATTCCCTGCTTTTCATGGATTGGGATGACCTCGTCTTACCTGCCCCTGTCCCAGCTGAGCCCACACAGCTTTTGGCAACGCCATCAGAAGAGTCCTGGTTTGAGAAACAGGACCGAAGAGAAGATGTAGTGAGGGACTGAACCAGAAAGGACTGGCAGGAAGGGAAGATTCAAAGGCACATCACGGATAAGATTAGGCCAGGATATAAGTCCTCCTAATGGAGCCTCAATGAGGTTGTGCTCACAGCTCTGTGTCTACACACAGAGAGATAAAGCAAGGCATCCAAAACTATAAAACCAGAGATGTTTAAATTAGAAGGGATCCAATGGAGACTAATAAAATGCTGGAAGGAATTATGTATCAGCATCTACATAGAGGTTGAATGAACACAACGCGCTTTTCCTCGAAAAGCAGCAGCTAAAGCTGATGTAGGAGAGATTGGGAGAGCAAGATAATTCCACCATAAAGTGCAAGAGAGAATCACTTAGAGATGGAGCAGATATTTAAGGATGGCATTAAAAAAGAAGAAATGAATGTGCAGCCACAGAAATGGGAGAGAGCTGCTTTGTTTCATGTGACAAAAACCAAACAGGTTTGCATTAATTCTGCTTTCACAAACCCAGAGGATCATTCCAAGCAGCAGTTTCCAGTGCTCTTTGAGCAAATACCTCCCCCAGAAGGCTTTGTGGGTCAGTTTTCAACAGCCCCAGGTGGCACAGAGAGGTGGCTGATGGCAGAGGTGCAGCATGTGCTGGCCGAGCCTGGCTGGGATATGTTAGATCCCAAAAGGCACTGGGTACTGCTCCCCAACCTACTCCATCCCCTGACCCCTGCTCCTCGGCCCTTTGTACCTCTGTCCCTGCTGCCACAAGTTTCCTCTGCCTGTTGCCAACAGCCCAGGCAGATTTCCACACTTTCCAGCCTCGCACTAGGCTGGGACTTGGGAGATAGAGGTGCTAATTTGAGAGCTTGCTACAGGCAATTCCTTTCATTTTCTCTGTGCCTCTGCTTCATATCGGGATCGTAAGAACAAATGTTACTGTCAAACCAAAAGTCCATCCAATAATTCCTACTAATAGCCTCCCAGCCTCTGGCTACTCTCAGGTTAGGAAACTTCTGAAACTGATGTTGTTTATATATTTAATAACTGCTAAGTGCTTTTCTCTTCCCTGTGCTTGTCCAGCTTAAAGCTGTGAACGCTTTCTCTACTCACAACATCCCTTGAGCTCAACGTATCAGTCACTCGTTGCACAAAACCAACCCTCTCCACCTCCATTCCACCCAGGATTTGCCTTCCTGTAAACCCTCCAGCCAAGGAATTGCCTCTCTCTACAATAACTCCATCCAGTGAGGGGCACTGAGGGTGTTCCAGCTCAGTTGGAGATCCTGTGGCATCCCTGTAAGCCCAAAGAGGTTACCTGTGTGTGCGTGTAGAGGTGTTCTGAGCAGACACACACTCCCTGGACACCCAGGGATGCAGGGACAGGCTCCCCTGCACACTGTGGCTGAGCTTAGCCCTGCCTGAAACCCACAGGGCCCATTAAAAGCTCATGGCTTGTTCTCTGCTCTCACGCCCGACTCGGGGTTGGGTTATCTGTGCGGGAACACAATTTGTTTGCTGATATCAAAATGCTGCCGCTCACCTGAGGGATTAACGGCGTGACAAAATCATTAGAAACCTGACGCGCTAGCAGGAGGCCTTCTGAGTTCATGGAAAATTCATTCTTCAGCCCTAATGAATGTCTTTTCCCAAACAGCAGCAACACCCCTGTTTCCCAGTTCCCACCAGACCGACACACGCACACACGATTTGGGGCTCAGCTGAGCCCCAAACCAGCTAAAGGGGCAAACGGCACCTTTCAAACACCAAAATGGCATGGGGGACAAACCCCACCGGCACACCTCAACCCTCTCTGCAAGAAGCACGAGTCCCAGTGGCACGGGAAGCTCCTGGCTAAGCGGTGCTGGGCGCCTTCTTACTCCGCTGCGCTGCTCCCACGTCTCTTGCCTTGGCTCCTGCATCCTGTTTTCCCCCAGGCGCTGTGCACAGGAGACAAAACACTCCTCTTGTAGCTCTCCCTGCGAGTTGCTACTCCTGCCTGCGTGACGTGGAGGAGCTGGCAGTGAGTCACTGTCACTCCTGGGGAAGGGGGAGAGAAGCGACCTTCGTTTTGCTGATTCACTGCCAAAAACCCCCACGTACCACAAGCTGTCTCCTCCACGTTCAACCTCCTTACACAGCCTGCTGGAGACGAATTTTTTTATAATTTTTTTTTAGGGGTTTTTTTTTTTTTTTCCTCCTGCCCTGCCACCAAGGTGACACCATCAAACATTTCTTTCCAAACAGCGCTCCAAGCAACGCTGAAATTTGCATTTCAATTTGAAGCCGTTCTTACGGTTCAAATGAACCCCTGAAATCGTGGTTGTGGAGCACAACTCTCCTGCTCTGCTGACACACACACACACATGTATATTTTTAGCCTTGATCCCCACATTAGAGAAAAGTCACCCTCTTAAAAGAGCAGTTTTATTGCCAAGCGATATTAGCACAATGAAGAAAATTGCTCCTAATTTTTATGAATTATCTCATCATCTGCAACTAATTAGCAGCTGTGGAAAGCTGGGAAATCTCTGTTCACCCTGGAGAGACCAGCCCTGAGCTGTGCAGAGCTCAGACATCCCTGATGGTCACGGATTCCATGGGAATTCTCCCACCAGGTGAGCAGCCGTGCAACCTCAGCATCACAGAACAATTAGGGTTGAAAGGGACCTCTGGAGATCACCTCTAGTCCAAACCCATGGTGAGGGATAGTTGTGATGCAGCTTAGCTGGAAACTTTATTAAAATCCAATTTAATCAAGCTGTTGTGCCTCTCCATTCTCCTTACCCTTGCTCCCAGGCTTGTGCCTCTGTCTGTGTCTCTGTAAATGTGCCTATAAAAGTAAAATGAGCAAGCAGCCAACGGCTAAATGGCACTTAATCAGAAGAAAATGTATACCCTGGTGGATAGCAAACTGCTATTAAGTTGGGGAGGGGGGAGACAGAAGAAAATAATAAGCTATAAATGGACAACCAAATAAATCTCCTGCAGCACCAAGTGAGAGCACATCTGGTGAGATGCCACCTCCAATGAGTTGTGAGCAAAATATTTATTTGCAGCCAAGTACCTGGCAGCAGGAGTGGGATTAGAGCTCAGAGAGCTTTCCCTGCCCTCGGAGGCAGCAGCACATCGGGTGCCTGCCCTCTCTGGCTGCAGAAAAATCGGATCTGAAGCCACCTGACCGGGCTGTGACACTGCTCACACAGCTTGTCCTGCCACAAGGACACGGGCTCTGTGAAAATCCTCCCCTTCTCCAGCCCCACCACCAGCCCAAAGGGTCACCAGGCAACAGGCAAGGCACCAGAGACTCCAGAGCTTTCAATGCCACGGGACTTCTACACCTCTGATCCCTGAGAGTGCCTTAATTTAATATAGAGCACGTCAGCATTAGGAGAAAATGGGATTTGGGACTTGGAAGTCCCTGAGGGAAAAGCTCCTTGGAGAGGGGCATCGCTGCAAAGGGGATTATCGCCATAATCACGAGATTACTTGAATAATCCCAGCCTAAAAGGGAGGTTTTGTTGTCTGCAGGATGCTCAGCACCCTCCTGCTTTCATGGAGATACAGTGCAAAGCGGGGTCAGATCGGAGGAATAACGTGGGGGAAGAGGGATGTGAATCAGCAAAGGCTGTGCCATCCAGATCCATCAGTGTGACACTGCCCTGGGGCCCCAGGCCAGTGCCCATCTCCCAAACCCTGACAAACACAGCACATCCACGCTGACTTTTGATTCCCCCACAGCCCCTCTTCTGCTTCCCATTTTGTTGTTTTACAGATTTAATGCAGTAACGGAGCTCAAGCCTCCTAAAAATGGCAACACATCATCCCCCCACCCGCCCCCCCCAGAAATCCAGTCCTTCCGAATTCAAAGACAGTGTGCCAGGGAAAATACAGCAAAACAAAGTAAAATAAACCTCCTCTCCTAATCACCCAGCCCGGCTCTTCCAAGGAAGCTCTAGCACAGTTGAATTGCACAAAGTAAACAAATAATTACCAGCTATTTTCTTCTATAGGTCAGAAAGCAGATTAGTTAGGCTGAGACTGAAATCTAAAGAGTGTGTTTGGCGTGCTCAGGCTTATAAGGAGGAGGAAAAAAAAAAAGCCAGAATCCTGTACCACAACCACAGTTCTCAGCCCCTGCTGCTCTCCCAGATGTGGATTTTCGGTGCAACAAGAAAATCCACCTGGTCTGCCCACCCAGGCTGGAAAAACACAGAGACCCAATGCTGTTATTTTTACATTTCCAGGTTCTTGGATTTTAAGTGAAGACATCCCAACTGAGTACCTGGGGAACGGTTCTCTGAGAAGGCACAGCCAGAGTTTGGAGACGGTTAAATCTTAACAGAACAATCCAGATGCCTCAACACCCAGGGATACACACTTGGCTGAGGTTTGTTGCCAGAATCAGGAGGGAGAGAGGAGGGGTGCGACAAGCAAAGCCTGCATTAGATTTCACTGGGGCTTTTCACTTCTGTGCCTAAAAGCAAAATTCACCCCCCCTTTCAAGCCTGGCTGTGAAACTGGGAAGGGTGTTCCTGGTGGTGAGAACTTTGAGGTCAGGGAGCTGGTAACACTTTTCCCCACAGCGCTGGAGAACCTGCTTAATTCAGCCCTAGTGGAGGGGGAAAAAAAAAAAAAAAAATCTGTCAAAGCAGCAGAGAAGTGAAGATATGCCAAGCACCACGAGTGAACTGCCAGGTCTCCCAGCAGAGCCTGAGCTCCAGCAGCTCCCAGGGGAGCAGGAGCTTTAAAGCCCGGACAGGTTGCACTGACCCGGGCGAGCAGAGCAGGTGAGGATGCTCTTCCCCACCGCACACAGATCTCTCCCTCAAAAAAACGGCTCCAAAAACCCCGAGCAGACAGACAGGAACCTGTTGCAGCTCCCTGCAGGTGCTGGATGGAGCTCAGAACACACACACATACACACACAGCCAGTTCTGCCTTTTCAAGCAGAAATAATGCTGGACTGTTTCCAGATGGGGAGGGTGGGGGAGAGCACAGAACAGAGCCAGGACATTTCAAACAAAAGTGTGCAGCTATATTTGGTAAATGACTGGTTTTCAGAAGGGTTTTAGTCACACAGATGCTCTTTTTTTTTTTTTTTTGCATTTCTTCTGGAATTATGCTGTTATTTATTCCAATTTTTGTTCTCACTTCACCTTTCAGTGTTAGAAACCATCCATGTTTCATACTGAAGGTGGCTGATTTCAGAAAACTCTCAAAGACAGTTTTCTTCAAATCGAGCCACCAAATCTTTTTTGGGGTTAACCAATTCTCTAAGAGCCAGGACACACCTTCTAAAATCACGGTTAGTGGCACAAACTGCCCTCCCAGTGGCCATTCCTGCCCCAAATGTGCAGCAGTTCAGCATTCAGAGATCCCCACAGGTGCTTCCCCACGTCAGTCTGTGGGCTCTGTGCAGTTTTCCAGGGTCACGGCTGTGCCCGTGTCCTGCTCAGGGACAACTCGTGATTCCCTTCTCCAGGGCTCCTCTTCCTGAGCTGTCACACCCAGCCTCTCTCACTCATTCTGTTCTCAGTGTCAACAGTTTTGCCAGCAGTGTTTGCAGGGCTGAGGGGACTGAAAGCAGGAATAGAAAACAGTAATCCAGGGACGGGGAGTGGAGCGAGTTCAAAGCGCTTTCCTGCTCAACCCAAGCTGCCAGCAAATAAAACTCTGGAGCTCATCAAGTAACTCTGACCACTGAGGGTGCTTAATAAAGATTACTTTTCTATGGCTCCACTTGCCTGAGGCATCATTTGTTCCTAATGAGATGCTCCGTGGGATTTAAATGCATGAGAGAGGATCAGGCTTTCAACCACAGCCACTGCAAGGAAAACGAGCTTTCTGCTCCAAAACCAAGGCAGATCAGACCCCTCTCCTACCCTGGGGATGCTCCTCAGTCTTGCCTCGCCAAGCTGGACAGCCACAGTGCTCGCTTTCTGCCAGGCCTGGCAGGCAGCTGGGCCACAGCATCACCTCACTGGTCATACTGGGGACTTGGAGACCCCTGGACAAAGCCAGTGTGTCCTCACCTGGCCCTGAGAGCCCAGCTGGGGCTGCTGAGGCATCTGGGGTGGCTGTTGCATGGCTTTGCACGAGCCTCGCAAGGTATTTCCCTGCCAACCCCACCATTCTTTCGCTTTATCTTGTGTGATCGTGGCGTTCCTGAGCGTGGCTGGAATGATCAAGTACCTCTTCCCACTGCAGCAGGGCCCCCAATGGAAAACCAGCCCAGAAAAATTCCACATGCCACTGAAACGGGTACAAACACAACAGATAATAAATCCTGGAGGTCTGCAACTGCCAAGCCATCTTCTGTGCAAGGGATGGGGAACAAAATGTCCTGAAGTGCTGGAGCCAAAGAGCAGAGTGGATTTCTGACACTGGGCAAATGGGAGGATGTGGGGAAGCAGCTGAGCAGGACCAGAAACCACCCTGCAGGGTGAAGGAAGGGGTAGGATTAGGGACATCCTGCCCTGGGGGAATTAGAAGCCTGTGAATCAGGTCTGGTGAGAGGTGGAGGCCATCAAATGTGTGTCAAACACACACAGGCATCCACAGGCACAAATTCTGTCAGATCCTGGAGAACACAAAGACTAAAAATCAGGGTTGGGAAGAGGGTGGAATCTGTAACGAATGTGGAGATCCTCAGACAAACCCAAGCTGACACCACATCACAACTTTCCAGACTTCACTACCCCTTGGGCTTGGCAAGGAGATCACAGAAGTTTTAAGCTCATGTAGGATGAGCCTCAGGCTACATCTCAGGCATTCATCCTGGCCTGCACCTCCATGATAGGAAACCAGGGATAATTCCAGGGGACATGGTATGTACAGACCAGCTCCACTGAGCCTGCACTGAAGTGCAAGTGAACAGCAATCCCTCCAGCAATAAAAAAGAATATATTGGGAAACAGAGCCTCTTCTGTGCCTTCTTCCTGCTGCCCCAGCTCTGACTTCCTCCCTGAACACAATTTCAGCTGCAGGAACTTCTGGATTTATAGAGACCAGGACATGCCCAGGAAAAGAGATGAAAACACAGGGTGGGCAGACTCTGTCAGGCAGTGGCTCAGCTCTGCCTGTGGCCAAATTTATTAGCCCTCCTAACAACAACAACCACCAGGCTAGCAAAGACGCAATGTTTACAGAAGATGGTTTCCTTTGAACAGATAAGAGCATAATCCAGACAGGTTACCCAGTCTGATCCTGGATTCCTACATCCCAGCTGAGCCTCCCAACCCACCAAAGACTTGAAGTTGATTTCTCTCTCAAAACTCTCTGAAAGCAGCTTGAAAATTCTCAAATCCTCCAAGTAAGGAACATAAAATATTCTGAAACCTCAGCTACGCAAGTAAGAGGAAAAATCAAGCCTCCTCCTTCTCTCTGTGCTTTAGTCCTTCACACCAGATGCTCCTCTCTCAGCCAGGTGCCATTCCTGCATGCTGCAACCTCCCAGGCTCAGGCACCAGCTCCAGCAGCCAAGGGCAGAGTCCCACAGTGCTGAAAGATGACAACTCAGCACCGAGATCGGATCCTTTGCCTCCACGGGCAACTTTGGAAGCATCTGGAGCCGTTATGTCACTGGAGAGAGATGGGTCAGAAACGCATTGGAGGTGACAGGTGACATCTGCACCGAGCCAGGAGGGCAGCTGAAGTCAGCTCCAAGTAGCTGGTGGCTCCCCTGCTCCAGCTCTCTGCTCTTGCACAGGCAGGTCATCAGTGGCCATTAATAATTTCTAGGCTCTCTCTTCGTGGGGAAATTGCAGCCCTCAAGATTGCCAGCACGCTCTCTCTCCTACCTGCAGCAAGGGTCTGTCCCCGGCACCGCTCCTTCCCAGCGCTCCAGGAGAGGTTCTGAGCACGTTCATTTACCCCAGGAAGGATTAAATACCACGTGGTCCTGGGCTAGAAAGGCTGCCCAGGGACATGTGGTGCCCAGAGCAGGGCTCACCTCTCTGCAAGGTGGTGATACCTTCGGTTGGGTGATACCACTCCCTCTCTGCCAGCAGGAGAGAAGAGCTACCCAAGAAACCTGAGCAAGGATCAAACCCCTTACACAGCAGTGAATAAGATCCTCGTGAAAGTACAAAGCACTCATGGGGCCAAACTTTACTCTTGTGGCTCCATTCGAGAGGATGATGGCACAGCTGGTCCTTCCCCTTCATCACATCCATGGACCCCCCCAGACTGAGTTTTCCTTCAGGAATCCTTGCAGCAGATTAAAACTCAGTTTATTAAATAAGGCAGTACTCTTAACAAGGGTAATCCACTGATAATTTCACTCATTTAAACCCCATTTTATCTCAACCAAGTAGGCTTATTTCCATTTAACAATCTTAATTCTTTTAGCACTTTCCAGCTCCCAAATTGGCTTCGACAGCAGCATTGACATTCAGCCACCACTTTCACATTGAGTTCCATTCAGCCTCTCCAAGCCCCTACAGTGTCTGGAGGTGCAAGAGGAATTCATTAGCGATGTCTTTGGGAAAATGATCCTTCCCTCCCTGCAGCCTTTGCACATCCACAGCCCTCACTTGGCAGGGGTCGAGTCGGGGCTGGCAGGGCTGGGATAAGCTGCTCTTCCACTCAGATCCCCCCCCCACTGCTCCCTTCTAAACCCACCTCTGTGCTGCCACATCTGCTTCCTCTGCTCCTCTGGGCACTGAACTTGGCATTCCATTTTTATCTGTGCCCCGCAGAGCTCTGTCATTGCCCCCAGCCCTGAGAGCACCAAGGTCTGCTCGGCCCTCCTGCAGGGCCAGCCCCAAAAGCCCTGTGCTCCCTGCCCTGCCACTGGCTCCAGGTCACCACTCTCAGGCAGAATCAGCCATCTCCCACCTGTTCTTCATTTCAGGAACTCCCTCCAACCAGGTGTTTCACCTTCTGCTTCTTAATTCTCCCCCATTCTCTCTCCTCCAGAATAACACCCCAAAGGAGGGCTCTGGGCTATGATGCCACCCCCTAAGGTGCCATCATCCTCTTGGGTGACTTTCTCAGTGACAAAACACAGGCTCAGGGCACCCATTTTTCCTGCCTGCCCACCTCTGTTTCGGGCATGGATTGTGCCCTGGGTGTTGCCCTTGTCTCCCACTGCTGCCCTGCCCACCAGCACAGCCCACAGCTCCGTGCTTTTCACAGCCAAACACTCCACACTAAAGCAAAATTCCTCCTTTCAAGTTGTTCCCTTTTTCCTCAGCATTTTTTTTTCCCACCAACACAACCAGCAGGTTCAGTCTCATCACAGAGAGGTCTCTCTGAGGGAGGAAAGGGACACAAAGCTGGGAGCAAGGCAAGAGCCCTCACCAGGATCTGTCCCATCTGCTTTGTCAGCAGGTTGTTCTCCACTTCTGGAATTGGGACTTTTCCAAACCCTATAGGTTCCTAACACCTGGATATCAAGAGCAAGAGCTTCTGAATCCAAGCCAGGCCAATTTGCGCCTTTCAGCTTTTACAGGGGTGTGTTTATTTTACACTGAGCCAGAAGCAATTAGCTGCAGAGGGGCACTCGAGATAAGCGCCCTTTTAGGTCAAAAGCACCTATTCTGGGAAGGGTGCCCAGCAGCCCTGCAGTGCCTGATGCCAGGCAAGAGGGCTTTAACACCTCACTGAGCTCAGCATCCTGAAGAGCTCCTGAGCTTGCAGTCCACCCATCCACAGAACAAGGACAAAGGGGATGTGCCAAGAGTTACGCAGCAGGAGAGCAAGGAATAAGGCTCTGAGCACGAGGCGTGTCTGCTTCAAGCACAGAGAAACCCTACCCTGCACTCACAGAGTGGGCATCTCAGCTCTGCTCCAATAGGCTGGAGCGCCTCACTGCCTTCTTCCTCCCATCTGTCATCCTCCACCTTCCCTTCTCAGGTTGGAACAGCTCACAGGTAACAAATTCAGCTTTATCTCAGCTTACCTTTAGAAACTTGGGCCACTGCCTTGAATCTGCAAGGCAGTCCTCCCCCTCACTTCCTGAAAAGGCCCTTCAGATCCCATCAGAGTCCCTGCAGGTACGCAATTCCCTAAAAGAAAGCAGTGTGCTCTTCAGCCAGGCACCCACAGGTGCCCCATCCATGGAACTTCTCCTGCCTGGATGGAGGACCTGCCTGCCCTTATCCGAATTTCCTGACTCAACCCAGCTCTTGCGCACATCCCAAAATTCCATCCAGACGGTTCCTCTCCGGCAGGTTAATTGGTCTGTGGGGAAGGACGAACCTGAGGCTCGCAGTATTGCTGATGCTGGCACTGAGCTTGCAGGTGCTCTGGGCTGCCAGGGCTTTGCAGTGGGATGGCACCAGCTCCAGCAGGGATGTTTAATTCAGGCTTATTTCTGCAGCAAAGTCAAGCTCAGCAGAGGGTGTGTGAAATCCATCCCTCCCCAGCTGCCCACACGGATAGCCAAGGGCGAGGGGCTGGGCAGCAGGAATCTGTAATGCACACTAATGCACAATCCCATCTCACGCCGCACTGGAGCTTCTCTGCAGAAATTCCAGCTTTTGCTGAAATTGGCTCAGAGCTGGAATTAATTTTGGCAGCTGTTTAGGCAGGGAACCAAGGATCTTTCATTCATGTAATTGACTTTTTTTATTCGTGTATATATATATATATATATATGAAAAAATAATGAAAGAAATTGCGGAGTAGCTCTTGCTGTGACTGGGCTTTATCCCCACGAAACAAAAAGATCTGTATTAAAAATGGCTCAGTGGTTAAATACACAAAGTGCTGCCCAGGGGCAGCAGCAGGATTTAGATATAAAACAAGTTACATGACTCTCAGATCCCGATCCTCGGCTTTGGGAGAATCTTTAACATTCAGGAGCGAGTGTCAAAAAACAGACCTCTGATGCAAAACTCTGCACATGCACCTATCCATGTCCATCCTTCTGCCCTGCCCTGGTGGGCAAATAACTCTCAATAAACAAGAAAATGAAGAGAGAGAGTGTTGATTTGCTGCTTAAGCACCACAGCTCTTTTCCATAACTACCAGATGCCTTCCCCATCCAGATGCTCTGCACACAAAGATCTATATCTATATAATATTCATGTGGATATATAATGAATCAAAACAAAGCTTAAAGGCCTCTGGGGACGTATAATCTAACCTGCCTCTCGGACATTAATGAACAGGAACACATCAGTAAAAATAACTCAGCCACAGAGATGCAAAACACACCAAGAGATGCTCTGTCTCGCTGAATCCTCCTCTCTCCTCACTCCATGCCCTAAAATATAAATCTGCTGATTATTTATTATTCATATTATTATACTGCCGGGTTCCTTAGCTGCGGCCCAGGAGCTCATTATGTTTTGTGTGGCAAAACTGCAGCCTGGAGAGACGCTCAGCCCTCCCACACCAGGCAAGGGGCACTGCTGTGCTGCATGGGACGTGCCTGGCACATGCCACAGGCACCTTCCTCTGGTCACAGCATCACCAGGGGCAGGGCAGCTCACCCACTCTGCCCCAAACCCCCGAATTTTCCACCAGAGCACGTGGCTCGGTCGATTTTTAAGCCGAACACGCTCAACCTCGATCACACGCGATTCATGTAGAAACCCCTACAGTGAGAGAAACCAGCAACCCCTCCCCTTTTTTGGTGCCCAGTGCTGCCAGGATTCCAAACAGGCCCCTTGCTGCCCAAACCCAGAGCAAAATGAAGCAGGGGGTGCAGGACTTGGACATTCCTCAGGCTCAGCCTGGCTCCCACTCTCTCTCTCTCTCCCAGGGCTCCCGGCTTGGAAGCACTCGCTTTCCTCCCGCAGTTTTCCCTCACACTTCCCTGGTGCTAACCAGCCTCCTGCCTCTGCAGGCAGAGATGATGCTGAGCACATCTCCCAGGAAGATTTGCATCCGTGGATTCAGTGGGAATGGCGTGCAAAGCCCTGCCTGGACACAGCGACCGTCCCAACCTCAGAGCCTCAGCGCTCTGCCCCCGTGTCCTGCAGCAGAAGAATTCAAGGGAACGCTCATTTCACAGTTAGATAAGAGACCACAGCAGTCACCAGCCCCTCTTTAAACAGTTTTGGTTCCCTTTTCCAAAAAAAAAAAAAAAACCACCAAAAAAACCCAGCTTTTATCCTTGAAGCAGCCGCTGTGAGCGAGTTGCCTTTACAAGATCCCTCAGGACAGGGATGATCTGGCAAGGAGCCACTCTTCCCAGGCTGTAAGACAGCAATACCTGGGAGAACTGCAAAGAAGCAAAGGGTAAAATCTGCCCAGGGAAGCCGGGGATGCCCCATGTCTGCAACTTGATCTAGTGAGAGGCATCTCTGCCCCTGGGAGGGGGCACAAGATGATCTTTAAAGTCCTTTCCAACCCAAACCATTCTGTGATTCATTGTAAGTCTAGGCAAGGCTTTGCTGAGAGGACCTGGCATCTATATGGGTGGCTTTTTTAGAAATAAAGATTTATGCACGTAACTCCAAACCCATAAATAAGATATCACTGTTCCTAGCAGCATAATCAAAATAAAATTAAAAGGCCAAACAGCAAATGAATATTGTATTTTTCTCTGCCTCTCACCACTCCTCAGCAGCAAATGAGAAATAACTGTGAATCTGCTTCACCTTAATGAACTTAACAGGGTCTTTTTGATATGGGGGGAAATATTAATATTTTATCCCAATGGCTCCTCCTCAAGCCAGGCTGGGATCATCCCAGTCCAAACAGAAAGGGACTTGAAAATGTACATCCAAGGAGTGCTGCTGCCCCTCAGGTGGGTACAGCCTCGGGCACGGGGCCCTGCAGCCCACAATGGTTTCTTTTTAAGGATTATTTTTAATCCTTTAAGAACAGGTTCACACACAGGGCAGCCTGATAATCACACGTGTCCCAGTGCCCTGCTTTGTTCTCTGGGAAACAAAGACCCCTCCTGGTCCTGCTGCCTTCTGGTGAGGGGGTCATTGCTGTGCCCCCTCACCCAGGCAGCACCCAACACCCCTGCTCCGACCAACAGCCATGGACAGAGTCACCCCACCCCAACCAGAGCTTGGTTATCCCTCAACACTAATCCTAATTATAGGAGGAAAGGTTTTCCAGCAACAGCACCACCATGTGAGACGCGGGGATTGTTTCCCTGCTTTGGGCCGGTCTCAGCAGCCTCGTGGGTTCAAAGCCAGGGAAAGGCCATTTCCCTGCTGGGGAACAGCAAATCCATGGACACTTTATCCCAGTTGCACCCACAGAGGGCTCGGGTAAGGCAGAAAGCAGCACTGCACGTGGAAGGGAGTTTGTGCTTCGCCTGCCTGTGTTAAATGCGCTTCTCCCGCTTCCAGTAGGAGAGAAGTGGAGTTTTCAAGCCGTGTCAGGCAGCTGGGAATAGGAGATGGGGACATGGGGGTGGCACAAGCCAACCTGCCACAGAGCCCCAGCTCTCCCTGCCTGCAATGAAAGGCACAGCTCTGTTTCCCCCCACCTCAGCCTGCACACCCTGGGAGGAAGCTTTTGTACCTGCCCCCCACCAGCACCTTCTTTGTACAGCATCCAGGGGAGGACTGGCTGCACCTTCATCACCAGTGTCACCATCACCCTTTAGAATATTAATGCTGAATAACACACTGCCTTGTGGGATCTTCCCTGCAGCGCCTGCAGGAGAATTATGTATCTCCTCTGGGAGCTGGGGAAGCTGAACTAAATGCTCCACAATTCTGTTCATTGCCATTATCGCTCATTTTTGGCCTCACACGTTTTTAGCGCTTCTCCCTCCAGCTCAGACACGCCAACGTACAAACTGCATCGGACAGGGCAGCTCTGGGGCCCTTATCTCACAGACAAAGTGGTTCAGTGTATCACGAGCACCTCAGGGGGGTAATTTAACAGGGATTCAAGCCACACAAACTCTGCTACCCAGATGTCTGGCTGAGAAATAGGTAGGGAACGGAGGGAACGTCTCCAGTCTGCCTCTTCCCAGCTCCTTCAGCATGCGCAGCTAAATGCCAGTGGTTTCCCACAGCTCCACGTGCTCTGCGGGGATCCCAAGAACATTTCTCTTGACCTGAGAAGCTCAGAGAATTGGGAATGTTCAGCCTGGAAGAAGGGAAGGCTTCAGGGTGACCTAACTGCAGCTTTGCAGTGCCTGAAGGGAGCCAAAAGAAAGATGGGGAGAGACTATGTCCAAGGGCCTAGAGGGACAGCACAAGGGGGAACGGCTTCCCACTGCCAGAGAGTACGTTCAGATTGGATTTTGGGAAGAAATCCTTCCCTGTGAGGGTGGGGAGGCCCTGGCACAGGTTGCCCAGATGGCTGCTCCATCCCTGGAAGTGTCCAAGGCCAGGTTGGACGGGGCTTGGAGCAACCTGGGCTGGTGGAAGGTGTCC
>JAWMRA010000063.1:4511911-4559118 GCA_035584735.1 Pseudotriccus pelzelni
GGCCAGGTTGGACGGGGCTTGGAGCAACCTGGGCTGGTGGAAGGTGTCCCTGCCCATGGCAGGGGGTTGGAATGAGACGATATTTAAGGTCCCTTCCAACCCAAACCATTCCATGATTCCAATTCCACGACCAAAGCAAATGCAGGAGATTCACAGCCCTTTAGGCATTCCAGAGTTTTGGAAACAGGGACAAACATCCCAGGCTGGCGCTTCCAGTGACACCTGAGCATCAGTTTGGATTCGTGGAGGCTTCGACCACAAACTGCTTCTCTGGTGGACGAAACCACAAAGCACTGGGATGGATTGTCCACCAGCTGAGCCAGGGGTGGGTGGGGCAGAAAAACAACAAGCTTCACCCCCCAAAATACCCTTAAACACTCGAGCTGTGTCTTGCTTGTTGTATAAAGTTTGCAAAGCTGGGAGACAGAGGCAGGGAAGGGATTTACAGAGGCAGTTACAGACAGGAGCACTTTAAAGAGCTGCAGGAGGCCTTGCAAGGATTCTGCCAGTAGATCATGTGTCAGTGCTGCTAGTTAGGACAATGCCATGTATAAACTACAACTTTGGCTTGTATATGAATTTTAAATGAGCTGTTAGCACACCCAATGAATCCAGCCAGAGAATGCCAATTTAAGGCCCTGACTGTCTGCTCTGTAAGACCAAGTAAATAACCCAGTAAATAACTCAGGCAGATTTCCTGACACTTTATTGAGCATGAGTGAACAAACAGAAAACAAACCCAGGATTATTTCTACAGACATTGTGTGTGCTGCAGGAAAGCAGGGCTAGGGGAGATGCCTCTCTCCAGCTTTCGGTGGGGTTGGATGGGACACAACACCTTCAAGGGCAAACTTTGGGCAAGCACAAATTACTGGGGTCCTGAGGTATTTCAGGAGCTACGGGATGTCTCAAGGCAATTCCTCACACGCCTCCTGGAGCTCTTAAAACTGCTCAGAACATGCCCATCCCTGCCTGCCTCTTCATATCCTGAGCACAACCAACTCCTGAGCACCTCTGGAGATGATACTTCACCAAGACAACACCAGGTGAGCTGAGTGACAAACCAGAGACGCTCCCAGTAAAACATCACCCTTTTTGGATAAAGCTTTTAGAGCTGTTTTTCCCACACACGCACACAAAGGTCTCTAGAACAGTGTTAACAAGGAGGCTTTTCTCCAGGAATGGAGCAGAAGGGAACACACAGAGTTTTGAGGCTGAGAAAAACCAGTTTGCACTGATGTTTTTTCCTGTGTCAAGAAATAGAGCAAAGATAGCCTCGTTATATGCATCCAAAGGCACGGGGAAGGTCACCCTGTAGCCAATACTCTGCTCTCTTTTTCTGCACTGATGATGCTCACTGCAATGCAACACTCACTGTGGGCCCCGTCCAGGCCAGCAAAAATTCCTGTCACTGTGTGCTCAAAGATTAGGCAATCTGCTGCCCAGAAACTCCACCGGGAAATTCCAGGGCCAAGATCCACCCAAAACCCCAAAAAGCAGCAGCAGGGTTTGGTTTCCAAGCCAAGTGCCCCTGACTCAGCACCACTGTGCTTCCTCCTAGCTGGAAGGCAAGTGCTGCAGAAAATCATCTCTTCTTGCTGGTGGTGAACCCACCAGGACATTGCCCATGTCCACCTCCCATCACTGACCACCTAACTGTGCACTTCAGCAACCAGATGGCTTTGAGGATTATTTTAAATATTAGCTCGCATTTTCTTTGAATATTTAAACGTTCATTCTGGTCTTTTTTTCCTTCCCTGTGCAGAGCCCTGATTTATGTTGCTAGATAGCATATCTCCCTGCCTTGCCAAAAGCACGCATTTGGGAATGATTTCAGGGCTGCCAGTAATATTTTTTCCCCCTCTTTTTATTTTCTGCTTTATTTTTATTAACTTTTTTTGTTGGAGATGCTGTAAAAATGAAACTGCGTCTCCAAGAAACAACACTCATCAAACCCCCAACAAGTCCGTGTGGGGAAGCCCTGAGCGCCCAGCAAGCAGAGACCTGGAAGGTGGGAGCTAATCCCACTGGGCAGGTGTGGTGCAGGACACATTTCAGCTTCCAGTCCTCAACCAGGAACTCAAAAAGGAGCTGCCAGGCTCCTGCCAGCACAGACCCTCCCCTTGCCAGCTTCCTGAGCTGCTTCGTGCGCCACTAACAGAGGGGAGAGGTAATTTTACTTCAGGTGTCACCCATGAAAGGTGCAAATGGGGGACAGGAATAGCTTTGCTTCTTATCTGCAACAAAGAGTTAATGAAGCCGGCTGGGAGCTGCAGAGAGAGCAGCCTGGAGAAGCAGTTTCCTTTCTAAACAACAGAGCAAAGTGTCAATACTTCGAGGCAAGTTTCATTACAGGCTTTCTGGATGCATTTCTGTCTCCTAATCCTGCACAGGCAGCGAGGGAAGAGGACGGTGCCTCTGCCTGAACACTCTTTAATACAACCCAAAGCAGACCAAATGCACAGGATTTTCTTACAAATGGAGAAACCTGGATTTATTCACATCCTTGTGGCATCGCTTAACGAGGGGCTGTTTGGGCTCAAAAACTATCTTGCTCATCAACAGAGGACAAATACATCAGTGACAAGAGAACTGTTTCATTTTCTGCGGAGCCAAGGGTGGGTAGGGCATGGAACAGGAGGGGCAGGTTTAATTCCTCAGTGTCTCTTTGAGGGGTGGCTTTCGATTTATACGGCACGAGATTCCCATCAGGCAACGCTGACACCGTAAAAAAAATCAACGCAAGAGCATGAACTCACCACAAACCCAGTTTCATTGTCAAGAGGGAGGAGAGAACACTTCCAAAATGCAGGTGGGAGCTCAGCAAATGAGCCAACCCCGCCTGAACAGGGAGCACCCCCCTCCAATTTGTGGAGATCCTCCACGAATTCCTTGGTACAAGAATTCCTACACACAGTGGCCAAACAGCGAGCGGACGGCGTTCAAAGACAAGCCAGAGCGAGGTCTGTACTCACCAATCCTCAGGGAATGGGGGCTGGCCGAGATCCTCATCAGCCACAGCAGAAGGAGCACCAGAGGCGCCAAGACACGGGGCATCTTCCATAAATCCTCATGGAGCCCTTTGGTGGTCTGGGCATGACATAACTCTGCAGAGACACAACACAGGCCCCCCGTGAGCACCTCTGCTCCCCCTGCAGCCCCTGGCACCAGGGTGGCACTGCCCCCGGCTTGCCAAGCACTCGGGACAAAGAATCTCTTTCCCGAAGCTATTTACGGACTATGAATTATTCAGGAACTGGAATCAAACTGGGCAACGAGCTTCTAACCAAAAAAAATAAAATGAAAAGAAACACAAGGAAAAGTCCAAATATTTCATCTTGGCATTTTTAGCATTTCAGCAAAAACAAGTGGAAATCAATATTGAGTCACATCTCTAACTTCTATTCTCACCCACCCCCCACCTCCCCTTTTTTTTTTTTTTCACTCAGAGCAGCCTGAAACTCAAAATATAAAACTGACTTCTGGTTTTAGGATAGGACAGAACATTTTCATACCAAGACATGATGTGAGGATTGAGTGTAGGCACAGACAGAGAGTCACTTTGGCCTCACCAGACTAAAAAACAATTCTTGGTAATTCTCCTGCCCCGATGACAGTCACACCTCCTTCCCTCCCTTTCAGGAACAAGAGCATTCAGCACAAGACCAAGATCACGATCATCTTTTTCCCCACCCCAGCACACAGAGCTCTAAGTTCCAAAGTCAAAACACCATCAAAATGAAGAGCAGAAGGCAGAGGATCCACAGAGTTGTCACCAGCACAGATATTGGCACTGGCTGTCCCAGAGCAGACTCCCACAGCACAGTTCAACAAATTTGTAACATATACCATTTTAAACAGCCACACAGAGGGGAGATTTTTGCTTTGTACCAAAAATGGTTGTCTCTCGAGTTGATAAAATTATCTCCACAGGCAGCAATGTCCTTAAACGCTGACTTTGAGTGTTTCATCTGTTACCTTATCTCTCCCTTCTCCAATTTTCTGGCAAACATTCTCACACTGTTCCATTTGTCTAATTCTTGGGCCAAATATTAAAGTCCTGACACAGGCAAAGTCTTTTAATCTGCCTTTGAAGTTACCAGGAGTTTTGTCCGGAAAAAAAAGACGTAGCTTTTTACTTGCAATTTTTCAATTAATCTATTTTTAGATTACATTTAGACTTCCTCCAAGCTTATCTCAGCAGTCTCCATAGGGACTATCCCTTTTAACAGACAGGAAAGACTGAGACATGGCCACAGAAATCAAGACAATACAGGGTGCACTGGGACATCTCCACTCCTTGGGGTTTGATCATTTTCTGGATCGTGTTTCCCTCGGGGAGCTCCCACCACCAGAGGATCCCAGTCCTCTCTGTTCCAGAAGACTGAGGGATCCCATGCTCAAATGTCAGTCGTACACTGGAAGGGCATCCTGATTTCAGTGTGCTCAACCCATTTTCAAAAAGCAGAAACTCCCCCAAACCACCTGGAAATCATTAACCACCCCTGAGAGAAGGGCAGTGGCAGTTTTCTCTCTTTCCTTTTATTTTTTTTTTTTTTAAGTGGGAGTTGCAGAGTAATTCCTAAGGAGGAAAAGCCCTAAAAGGTTAAGCACATGGGAAAAATTGGTTCCTTGCAAGCGTTGGCAGCAGCAGAGACAGATTGTGGCGCAACATATCATTTGAGCACTTGGAAGCAGTTATTTCAAAACTTTCCAAGATACTGAGAAAACAGCAGAATCAGGTCAAATTTACTCACACCAGTGTTACAGCCCTGGAGAAAAGGAGGCTCAGGGGGGATCTCTGGCTCTGCAACCCCCTGATAGGAGGGGAGAGCCTGGGGGGGGTCGAGCTCTGCTCCAGGGAAAAGGGACAGGAGGAGAGCGAACAGCCTCAAGTTGTGCCAGGGGAGGCTCAGGTTGGACATCAGGAGGAATTCCCTCATGGAAAGGGTTTTCAAGCATTGGCAGGGGCTGCCCAGGGAGGTTTGGAGTCCCCAGCCCTGGAGGTGTCCAAGGAAGGACTGGATGTGGCACTCAGTGCTCTGGGCTGGGGGACAAGGTGGGGATGGGGCACAGGGGGCACTCGATGATCCTGGAGGGCTTTTCCACCCTCAGTGATTCTGTGGCTCTTTGAATCACCAACCTCAAACGAGCGGTTCTCATTTCGGACTCCGCAAAGACAAACTGCACAAGGCCTGGGGAAAAGGTCCCGAGGCTTCCAGCTCCGAGGGACAGACCTCAGGGGCCCCCTCCCCTGTTTGCAGCCCGTTTTGGTGAGGAGCTGAACGCAGACATTGCCAGGGAAGCAGCAGCTGCCTGTGCCACCACCAGCTTAGAGTTAACAGCAAGCTAAATAATAAATACAGGGCACCTGCTGAGCTCTGCTCCACGAGCAGCAGGGCTGTAATTACCTAGAACATGGAGCACAGGGGGATGCTGCCTCCACCTAACGCATTCCCCACCGCTCCAAACGGCTTCCCGGCACTTGGATGTTTGAGCACGAGCCCTGGGAACAGCTGGGAGAGAGAGAAACACACCTTGGGGTTTGCCAAAGCAGCAGAACCACGCGGGCTCCTACAAGCCATGCCCACGGACCATCTGGCTGATGGAGGGGTTTGGGGGATACCTGGGGAGTGCAACACCAGGGTGGTCCCCCCTCACCACCACAGCTGCACTGCTGAGTAGTGGGAATAGAGGCTGGCATTCAAGATTTAGGAGGAGAAGGAAAGGGGAGAGAGGATTTTCCTCCCAGCCCAGCAGCAAGGCTTCTGCCCTTGAAGGTGTTTCTTCATCTGCCCAGTCCCCACATCTCACCTGCCTCCTCCTCCTCTCTAAATTCAGGCACGAAACATAGTTCAAACCCCTTCACTGCAAAGTAATTTTTGCCTTGCCCACCTCCCCAGCAGCTTTTGCATCCTTACAGCTGCGAGGTGCACGTCTGTGTGCCTCTCATCCCCCCAGGAGGAGCCACAAAACATCCCTCCTGCCCAGCTGCACCAAGGAATCAGAGGTACAGCTTTGGGTACTGACTCCAGTGCAGCCCGAAATTCCACAAAGAGAGGGAGGGAAGATAACCTTCCTTCACAGAAGGAAGCCAAGAAAACACTTAAGAGGCAAGGATATATAGCAACTTGCTGCACTAAGTCTTGTGCATGCGAAGATGACTTATCCCAAACTCATCCTCGGCACAGTTTGCCGAAAATAAATCAAACCAACTTCCTCTGCTGAAGTTTCCACCAAGAACATGTCACAGCCTGTACATTTACAGCTCTTGCTGTAATGGCTCCTCTTTACTGCACTGACAGCGTGCTGTGATAGCCTGGCTTGATGGACAGCTGTTTATGGAGCACTCTCAATCTGCTACCCCCAGAAGGAGTGGGCTGCTTGGGAAAGAGTTTGCTGGGTCCTTGAGGGTGGTGGGTGCATTGCTGAGTAGCTGGTGGATCATGAGCTGACCCCTCTGGCTCCTCTCTGTGCAGCACAAGTGTGCAATTCTTTCTCTGTTAAGCCCCTTTTTTCATCTCTAGCTCGGAAAAATACAAGAGAATAAAACAAATCAGGGCTATCCTGAAGAGTTTTGCCGTCTCTCTGGAGATAAAAGTCTCTAAATACCAAGCAGAATTATGGACGATTTGCTTCTCAGAGGGAGCAACTTGCTTCTGAAACTACTTATGCATTTTTAATGAGTGTGTGAGATGGTGCTCTTCTTCACTGCTATCACCACAGAGTCCTGGTATTTGGAGATTTTTGCAGAAAAAAATTCTAAGACAGTGGAGCAAAAGCCAAAAGGCAGAATGAAATGTTAAATCACACCAAAGAAAAACCACCCTCCTTCAAGCTGCCATGCTGATAATGAAGAGGCCCTGAAAAGCAGCCACCTCTCTACTTGTTCCCTCTGCCCAGCCTGCCAAGGACACTCAAGAAAATCCAGTACATTGTTATTTCACGGAATCATAGAGTGGTTTGGGTTAGAAAGGACCCCAAGGATCATCTCAATCCACCCCCTGCCATGGGCAGGGACACCTTCCACCAGCCCAAGTTGCTCCAACCTGGCCCTGAACACTTCCAGGGATGGGGCAGCCACAGCTTCTCTGGGCAACCCGTGCCAGTGATTTCTGTTCACACCTCCAAAAAACACCCTCACCCTGCAGGACGTGACCACCACACCTGCAGAATGTCCCACCTGCCCTGCCACATCTGGCCCAGGAGAGCTGGGGAGCCCTGCAGATGGGCTGCAATCCCAGCCAGACAGGGCACAGCGTCTCCAGCTTGCACTGGGAGGCAGTGCCAGGACCAGGCTCTCCAAAAACTTCCAAAATTATGCTTTATCCCGATGCAACCCCACTGCAAACCCACTGGAGAAAACCACAAACGCCCTTTAAAACTTGGCAGCAGCTTCTCCAGGCACTTAGGAGGCAGAGTTTTACCCCAAAACACGAGCCTGGAGGTGGCTCTGGTGTTGATGGATCTCACCAGCAGCCTGATGAATGGTGAGAAAACGCAGCTCAGGCAAAAGCTTGGAGTAAATCCTCACAGCTGAGACAACAAATTGAACAGCTGCAGAGCAGCGAGGAATTCTGCAAAACTGCCGGGGAAATATCAACAGAACAACTTAACAGGGCCTTTCTCATTCCTTTGACGGGCAAAGAGAGCTATTTGCCTTTTGCAAAAGCCTCATCTGCAGAGAGGCTCGGATTTAAATGGAGCAGGCAAGACGGAACAAACCTGGGAAAAAAAAAAGAAAAAAAAAACAACATTTCAACAAGTGGCTGTTACTGGGCTCCAGAAAGTGCCTGTGTGTCTCAGGGGGAGGGGGAGGAACTGCATTTGCCAGCCTGCCCCGGGGATACAGAGCTGGAAGTTCAATTAAACTGAAAAATCACTCCATTTAGAGCCACCAACAATATGTTTTCCTCTGCAAAAAAAAAAAAAAAAAAAAAAAGCATAATTAGCATGGGTAAATCATTACCAGCAGGTATTGTTGCAGTCGAAGCCTCGGCAAGACTGAGGGAAGGAGCGACTTTTGTAAAGAGAAGGAACAGCCAGGACTGCAAGAGCGAATTTGAAAAGGCAAAAATAAAAAAGATTAAAGTAAGATTTGAATGGCATGTAAACCCCCTTTGGGGGCTGGAAGAATCACCCCTTGGGGCAAGACTCCTTACACAGCTTGTGGAAGGTGCCAGCCCTAGGGAAGGATGGTTGACAACAGGCAGCAGAGCTCTGTTCCAGTCTGGCAGTTTCTGTGTTCCTATAAAAACCGCATCTCGCCTCGGATTTCATCAGCACTAAAGAGCCTTGCTTTACCTCCAGCCACCACGACTGTCCCCTGCTCCCCTTGCCAGGGGTGAGCTGATCCAAGGGGAGACACACGCCGGTGGTATCTCAGTTCCTCAGGGGCCAGGGGGATAAAAAGGAGCTCCAGCCTTCCCTCCCAGCACAGCTCTGCTCCGTGAGGGTCATTCACTTCACACCAGAGCAGGTGAGATTCACGGGAAGGTGATATTAGTGATAAACATCTGCTCAGCTGACACATAAAATGGATTTTTTTTTTTTTTTAATTCTCCTAGCTGGGCTCTTTTATCCCTCCTCTTCTTTCTTTTATTTTTTTTTTCCCCTCCACCCTTCGTGACTTCCAGAAAAAGCAGCAAGAAACTTCAAGGAGAAAAGAATTCTGGAGGCAGTGAAGCAGAAGGACAAATGTATTCCTGACATTTCTCGTTCCCGTGGATTATTTTCTTTAACTTTCTCTCTCCACTCTCCTCAGTGCTCTCTTTTCTCACCCCCTTCAATCCTCCCCAGAATTAGCAAAGCCTGATCAACTTCTCCTATCGCTGCTCAGAGATAAAAGCGCAGCGTACCCATCCTAATTCCTCACACAAGCTGCACAGAGACTCAGCTATCTCAAAGTTAGATTTTTTTTTTTTTTTTTCCACCAGCATTATCAGCCACAGACCTGTGAACACAAGGAGACTTCAGTTCCAGTCTGAGGGCTGAGTCACAGGACATCTTTATTCAATTTTCCTCTCCTCTGCAGGTTTATCACACGACCCATCAGGCCTCCCAGGGTCAGTCAATACTTGAAATGCTTATTGGCACAGCCAAGTGAATTATGAGTGTGAAAACCCCCCCAAGCCCCCTCAGTCACACTCACAAAAGTCCCATTACAGCATCAACCTGACAGCATTAAAACTCATTGACTCCCTTTATCCTGGCAATGGGGTTAAGCTGGTGCCCTGCAAGGGAATTTGCCACGCTGGCAAAAACCCCTCTGGGCACACAGAAGGTGCTGCTGCCCCCCTGACTTTCTGCCCTGCCTCTCCTGAGGCACAGCAGAGCCCTCAGCGAGGGAATTCCCGTGACAAAACGGACACCAGGGCGCAGAAAATGATGGATGCACGGAGCAAAACACCCCACGGGGGGAAAGTGGGGGGCTGTTTGGGGGGTAACCCTGCCCAGCAGAGCCACCTGAGCTGTGCTGCTGCAGCAGGGAGCTGAGAGGGGTGAGCTCCCCTGGGACCACCAAGAGAGGATGCTCCATCCATCCCTCTGCCCGAAATTCCTGCTCCTGGCAGCAGCAAAGCTCCAGTTTTGCCGGTGCCTCATCCCCCTCCCACTCCTCAAAGCTCGTAAGCAATGATTTACACCACGCACAGAGCCGAGGATGGGGGCACAACACACGGAGGGGGGGACCACAGGACCAGCCCCCCCTGCCAGGCCATCCCAGCACATCCCTCCTGACATCATCAGTCAAAGCCCTCCCTGACTGCCACAATCCACTCCTCACTGATGGGAAAAAAAAACCCAAACCAAACCAAACCAAAAAACCAAGAAAAACTAAGACCACGTGGGATCTTTCTGCCTCCCTGGTGCCCACAAATTTATTTTTATTAACAAACAATAGCAGTTAAGAGCACTGTGGTCTCCCACAGCGAGGACTGTGTGAGACACACTTTAATTGGCTTGAAGCTGTTATCTTAGAGGCAAAAATCACCACCAGGCTGGAGGGAAGAGGAGAGGCTGTAGGTGGAAGGGGAAAGGCAGGATTTCTTCCAGCTCTCATTAAACAGGGGGCCAGAGTTGTCCACCCCAGCACTGCTCCTCTGATGTCATGATCTTTAACCATTTTAAGCACACCGATAAAAAACAATTACAAGACTGTTTAGCTTGGATAAAGTTTCTGGGCAGGTTTGACTCCAAATCAACTAAAAAGAAGCAAGAAGGGCTCTGTTTGCCTGCCCACACCTGGCATGCACAGAACCCTCAGAGTGCAGCTGTGCACCAGCTGTTTTTCCCCCTTCCAAAAGGCCAGGGCTCTCATATCGAATATTCTGGCACATTTATTCAGCAGAAAGGCTCTGTGGGTCATCACTTGTATTAAACCACCCCTGGAGAGGGACAGAGCAGGGAGGTTGCACTACATGCACCCTGCAGCCAAGGACAAGGGAGTATTTTTGGAAGGGGAAATGCAAACTGAGCCCTCCCTGGGGACACTCCTTGGTGAGAAGAACCTCAGCTGCTCCACAAGTCCCTTCTTGCAAAGAAACCTGGATAAATGAAAGCAGTCGGAGCCTTTCCTTCTCAAAAAGCATCACCAGGAAAAGAAAAAAAAAAAAAAAAAAAAGGAAAAGGCTTTAAACCAGCAATTGTCTTACATTGAGAAGCAGGTACAAATTGAGTTTGGGAGTCTCAGTTTTGTTCCGGGGGGGACAAACCACTGTGGCTTTGTGAGGTGAGGTGCCTGGACGTTCCAGGCTGCCCCATCCCTGGAAGTGTCCAAAGACAGGGCTCGGAGCAACCTGGTCTGGTGGAAGGTGACCCTGCCCATGGCAGGGATGCTCTCTAAGGTCCCTTCCAACCCAGAGCATTCTGTGATTTTATGATTCACTGCTTTCAAAACTGCTCCAAAAAAAAAAACCCTTTCCCTGAGCTCTCGTTCCACTTTGTATAACCTTTTACCACAGAAGATGGAGCTGCTCAAAAAACCGTTTTCCCCTCTTCAAAAGCAATGATTTTTTATTTTTTTTTCCCCCAGTTCTGCCACACTTCTTCACAGTTCTGTTCTGATAAGTGCATACACTTTAGGAAACCTGCTCTCAGCCGCTTGGCTCGCAGTAATTCAACCTTCAAGACACGCAAGTCTTGCAAAATACCAACTTTTCTCTTTTGAAGGAAGACCTTCAGGTTTTTAGGCAGTTTCTCCCCCCCACACACACCCCTGCAAAGGGTGATATTTTCCCACAAAAGTCTGCTTTCATCAAAAATGCTTTGATGGAAAATTTTCAGCTCTCACAGAAGAAAAGGAGCCTAAGGAGCACGAAGACCTGTTTGCTGTTAGTGAAGAATTACTGCCACCACCAAGTCTCTTTACACATGAAGGAAGTTCTAAAATATGAATCGGATCTGTGAACATCTCAGAAGTCTAGAGGGAGAAAAAGCTCTTAAATGCATCAACCTGATCTCTGGGCTACAGAAAGAAGATTAATCTATTTATTTAACTTAGAGGCCCTGGCAGATCCAAGAGGGAAAAGAAAGGAAAACAAAGCAGCCTCCACCAAATCAACCTGAAAGAAGTGGTTTATGGCCAAAAAGCTAGTTTTGCTTCTTTTTATAGCTGCCCAAAGTGTAAGTGAAACAAATAGATTAATCTCCCATCTACCCAAAGAGCATTTTGATCCATACAAGCTCAAAAAGCCTGCACTTCGAGGCTGGGAAGAGGCAATTTGTGAATGGCTGAGGATGATGTTTGTGTATTTTAATGGAGCAGGAATTGTTGGGGGTGCATTTGGATGACAGCAAGCATATGCATTTGAAAGGAGGTGGGAAACAGGACAGATGCCAAGCTGAAAATAAGAACAAGAAAGCACAGGGGTGATAATCTTGGGGGCAGAGGAGAACAGTCTGCACAGAGAGCAAGGAAACCTGCAAAGCAAAAGGTAGAGAAGGAAAACACAGGGGTTGGGAGACGCTCACACATGCAACAGCAGAGCTACACACAGCAAGCAGATGCAAAAGAGGGATGGAGGGGCCTGCAGCAAGAAGGAGTCTTGCACAGGAAAGCAGCATCAAAGTCCAGATGGGTGTGTGATGGCGTATTTAAAGGCATTCATTTGCATGAGAGGAGCTTTTCATCCTGCTTGTAGCAAAGGTGACAAAAAACCAAGAACATTTCAGCCCGGAGAGCTCCGTGTTTGATTCACTGTTCAACGGCAGAGAGCACCAGTCAGGGGGGCAGGGCTGATGACGAGACACCCAAAAGCCTGCGGGGTGGAGGAGAAGGGGCAGCTCTGGCACTTTCCCTCTACCGGTTGTCACCAAATTCCACATCAAGGAGCAGCAAAATACCAGCCAGACAAACTCAAGTTTTGTGGGGGTATATTTGCTAACCCCCCCTTCCTGGAGAGATCGTGAACCCAAGGGAATGGGATTTGCATTTAATCCAATATATCCTAGAAAAGAGCTCATTGGCAGCTCAGCCCTCGCTCTTCTGGCTCAGCAGGAGGAGCATCCTCGTAGCAGTGATGGAGAAAGGACGGAAGAGAGACAATGTTGGCCAACAAAAGGAAGTTTCTTACCAAGCCTGTCATACCTTGCTGGGCAGAGGACCAGACAAATCTCCACACACACATATCCCTGGCACAGAGCTGCTCAGCTTTTCCCCTCACGACAGCACAGAAAATTCAGTAAGAGACATGACTTCTCTCCTCAGTCTTGGCTCTGGCATCTCTCAATTTCTCACCACGCTCCTCTCTCTCTGTCTCGTGGCCTTTCATGTATTTATTTAAGGCTTGGAGAGCCTTTTGCATAACAGGGAATATGGGCAGCCTGCCTGGTGATACAAGAAGTGCTTTTGAACAAAGCACCACTCGAGTTTCATAAGCCTCAAGATAACTGCTCTGTGCCTGGTTTATCCTTCGGTTCTCAAATATCTGGCCACTTTACAGAGACAGTTCCTGGGCAGCTCCAGACTTCGCACAGGTCCTGCTGTCTGAGTTATTCACCATTTGTCCCTTTAGCAAGCCAAAAGCTCTCTCCCTGCACAGAGACCTTGCCCAGAGTCACTCCTGCAAAAGATCCAAGCTCTTCTACACTAAAGGCCAGCAGAGATCTCCAGAAGTGCTGATGGGACCTGCACAGCCATGAAAACTACCCTTAGGAAAGCCCTGAGTAAAACCCCACACCCAGCAAAGGTTTTCACCACTGATTCTGAGCAACCTGGGCCAGTGGAAGGTGTCCCTGCCTGTGGCAGGGGTGGAACAAAGTGACCCAAACCATTCTGTGATTCAAATGGAGCCTGAATTTTACCGTTCCTGTGAAGAGTCAAGCATGGGATAAACCTCACAGACACTCAGACTCCACTCCTGCCTGCAGGGTGATCCAAGATGAAGAGTGACACCACAGCTGTGGACTTTCTCTGGGGGTTCAGTGTGCAGCAAGCAAAGATCACTTGGCTTCATTAACAAAGTGCAACACTTTGAGAGCCCCCCACGAAGGCACAGGACGTTGCCTCAGCATGAAAACCAAATCTGTTCACTGAACAAATTAATTCTGACCACCTTGCCTTTCTGCTGCTCCAAGTCAGCCATAATCAGGCTGTCTGTGCTCTTGACTTAGCAGCATTCTGCAAACTGCACCCAGAGCACTCATCCTCATCAGCCACATCCAACTGCCAAACTGAGCAAGGAGCAGCCCTTTCCAGAGCTGCCTTTTCACTTGTTCTCATCACTGGCTTGACATCAATTCTGCTTAAATGAGAAAAGTACAAAGGGACTAAGTTATGCCCACGCTGAGCGCTCTGAAAACCCTCATCACATCATTCTCTTCCAGCTATATCATAAATTGTCCTCATTAACCAGGCTTAGCCCAACTTTATTGGTTGCATCCTGACCCATAATCCATCCCAACCCCAGCACCACATTCTAATGGAGCTGTTAACCCCACAGCCCAAATTCACAGCCTGTCTGGCCAGATGAGCCAACAGGACTCAGACATCTGCCATCCTGAGTTTGCTCCTTCTGATCCCGATACTTCTGGTTTGGTCTCAATAAACAGAGAAAACAAGGCTTACACAGCTGAGCTTTCAATGCCCATTGAAGTGTCCATCACTAATCAATCTGGAATCTGATGGCCAGTTCCCAAACAAATTTCATGGGAATGCAGGCTCATGAAACTATTTATTTCTATGGGTTTCATAAAATAATAGTCCAGAAAAGGAGAGAAAGATTTCCCCACAGAGGGAAGGACTGCAAGTTTAGCTCAACTCCCATAAGGCACCAATGAATCCACAAGGGAAAGATGTTATGCATGCCCCAAATGTAGGGAAAATCATCAATTAGAGCTTATTGAACTCAGCCACGAGGCACAAACTGTACTGCAGGCTGCCTTAACTCCCCAGCTCACAGGAAACCACTTGGGTTTTCTCCCCCCAGCCTCTGGAATCCACTTCAGCTCAGACACACTCCAGGCACAGGAAGTTCTGAGTGGTTGTGATTCAGCACAACTCATTTGCAGCCAGCTTTTTGAGCCCAGCAGGCTTCCAGCTCTTCCAGCTGCCCAGTAGCCCATCAGCCCAGCTGATTGTTGCTAACTGCTGTCAAAAGGCAGCCTGGCAGCCCCTGCATCTTCTCCTGCCCCAAAAGTAAAGCTGTTCATGCTAAAACTCCTCGTTGCTCCTTCCCAAAAGAAGTTTTCGTACCGCTGGTGGCAGAGGGGCAGACAACACTGAGAGTGGGTTTGGAGGTGGGTGAAGGGAATCATTCATCAGCCCCCTGGACTGAACCAGCTCTTCTACCCCTTTTGTGGTGGCAGGCACACAGGAAAGGCTATTTCACACCTGGATTTCAGCCGCGGGTCTGAGGATCGCCTGCAGGGGCTCCCGGAGGACTCTCCTTCCACCCGGTGACACAAGTGTGGGTTGACACAAACCCCCACAGAGCACGGGACGGGGGGCGTGGGAGGAGAAGGTGGTTGGGTGCTGACAGTGAGACAGAAATGGGTCAAGGCACAGCCCAAACCTCTGCAGGGACACCTCGCAGGAGCCCGGCCGAGTGCACAGCACAGACTCCTCTTCCTCCAGCAGCAGCTTCAGGGAGGGGATGCAGCAAAGAAGGGCTTTGAAACATCAAGGGGAGAAAAAAAGACCAAAAACCACAACATTCTCAGCAACAAACAGGGCATGATCTGCAGTTGCTGAAGAGCTTGGATTAACTCTGGCCCCTGACCAGCCTCAGACAGAGAGCCCTGCAGGACCTCCCCTGACAGCACTTCCAGGGAGCTGCTCATTAGGGCTGAGCACATGCAAAGCCCCTTCAGATCAAGCTTCTCTCTGAAGTTCTCTGCCTGCTCCCTCTCTGCTGTACCACTGCAGTCGCTCAAGCCTCCTGAAAGCAGAGCTCATTTCCCCAGGTACCTGGGTGGTTGTTCATCCCGACGGCACTCTGTTTGGAACTGCCTCACCCATGTCCCTGATGCCTCCCAAAGCCTGGGAATGCTTTCTCAGCACGACAGGCTGCTGAAAATGGAAGCAGCTCCTCTCCTGCTCTGCCTGGTGCATCCAGGTACACGGGTGCCTGTCCTTTCTGCCCTGTCTCCTACCTCCAAGCATCCCCCTTCTCCCATCCCCAAGGCTGCCTTTTGGCCAGCCTGGGAGCACAGGACATCGTCTGCAGGAGTGAGAGCAGCTCCTTTTTCGTGATATTTTAACTTAGGCCAGCTTAAAAACCACTCCTTGATGTGAACTCCATCAGCCTTGACCACCTTCCTCTAGTCTCAGCCCAGCAGAAGCTCAGCAAGGAGCAGCCCTGCAGGGAGGTCCGTGGCTGGGGGGTAGAATTCTGGTCTTCCTGGAAGGATTTCTTCACTGAAAGGGTTGTCAGGCATTGGAAGGGGCTGCCCAGGGAGGTTTGGAGTCCCCATCCCTGAAGGTGTCCAAGGAAGGACTGGATGTGGCACTCAGTGCTCTGGGCTGGTGAACAAGGTGGGCATCGGGCACAGGGTGGACCTGATGACCTTGGAGGTCTTTTCCAACCTAAATCACCCCGTGATTCTGCAAGTCCTGCCCCCACACTGCCTGCAGCCTCCTGCCCCCATCCTGGGAAGGTGAATATGGAGGTAGAGAGAGGAATCTCAAAATGCCACGTCAGGGGAAGAGAAGAAGCCAAAAATCACTGAGGATTCAGAGCATGGAGAGGCCACATTTCTGCCTAGAAACGAGGCAGGAAAAGAGCATCCAAGTCCCAGGGAAAGAATGGAAAACCTCCAGACACATGAATTTATGTCAACCTGGAGACCAGACAAAACCCCATTAATTCCTGGGCTGTCCAAGCAAGAACTGGATGAGCGACAAGTTTAGCCCAAGGACTACAATGGGCCAACTCCCCGGGGTGCCCAAAGATGCTCCCTCTGGCTCTGCTGCCTGAAATGCAGCAAGAGAGCCCCCCAATTCCCCCCATCCTCCCATTCCCAGCCAGGTGCCCTTTCCATCTGATAAAGTTGCTGCTTGGCAGCACTCGAGCCTTTGCTCTTCCTGCCCCCACCTCCTCCTCCTCCTCCTCCTCCTCCGAGCAGCCTGACTGCCACTCCTGCAGGGATTGCTCTCTGGGGAGGGTGGATGGGGGGCACAGGATTTTCCGCTCCCTCTCTCTCAGCTGACAGCAGCCTTTCAGCCCAACAACAGCTCAAACTGCTTGTGAACAGAGATATTTTTATGAGAGCTCAAGCCCCCCCCCCCCCCCAACCACCACCGAAATCATTCCAAGCTCCTTTTCTTAGGCACTTTGAAATAATTAAAGTCTTCCATCATTACACT
Organism: Pseudotriccus pelzelni; assembly: GCA_035584735.1. NCBI lineage: Eukaryota > Metazoa > Chordata > Aves > Passeriformes > Tyrannidae > Pseudotriccus > Pseudotriccus pelzelni. The sequence continues at coordinate 4,528,716 of JAWMRA010000063.1, forward strand.
GAAGATCTCTATGAAAAGCCTTTAATTTCCATTCCCTTAATGTAACTCCATCCACCAGATGAACTCTGTGGGGGGCTTTTTTTTTGTTGTTTGGGGTTTTTCTTTTTTTTCTCCCCCCACCCCCAACTCTTTTTTATTTTTTTTTCTCCTCCCTCCTAAAATATCACGCTGGGAAACTTTAATTTGATTTTAGGCTGACTGGAATTTTGGGCTGTGCCACATCCTGTCAGCTGCAGTGGTTAATCTCAAGCTCTCTTTAACTTCCATGCCTTGCATTTAATCAGCTCGTGGTTGGTAGCAGCAGATCTGAGCGCAGGGGAGGGATGCGAGTTAGCAACAAACCTAAGGAGCACCAGAATCTCCCCCCCAACCCATCCCTCCCTCCTGCAGGCACGCTGGAATACCAAAAAGTGGTCCACAGGCAGCAGAGATGGGAGGGTTTCCTATTTAATCTAAATAGGGGAGATTGCCAGGGTGACCTTTAGCTCACCAAAATAAATGGCAGGGATTTCCCACAGGGCTCTTCCCACCCCAGTGGCTTCTTCAGGTGACAAACTCCTTAATGAACAAGAAGAGGGGCAGCACATGCTCCTGTGTCCGACACAGTCTGAGTTGCCTCCAGTTTTGAGGATTTTTCTGCCTTTCTGGAGGGTTTTTGAGGCTACAGAGGGTAGGGTTTCTAGCTTATCCTCCTCCCACTGGTGGTGATCCACCCCTCCTTGTTGGGTGCCCATGGCCAACACATTCCCACCCTGGCACCAGGGTGGAAGAAGGGGTGTTATATAAAGGAGAGAAATTGTAGCTAGAGGCAAACCACAAGTGAGGTGCCCACAGGCAGCACATGGCACAGCAGAGGGGTGAGAGAACCAAACCCAGCCTGGGGGATGAGAAAAATCCCCACAGATAACACCCAGGCTGGAGTGAGGGTGGCACAGCATTAGATTCATCATTACCATCATAAAAGCCCAAGCAAACAACCAACCAAAAAGTCCACAAAATAAAAAGCACCAAACGGAAAAAAATAAAACATAAAACCCAACTTCAGTCGGGATCAAGTAAAGGGACTTGCCAGACTAGTCTGGGGCTGTGAGGTGTGAACAGCAGGAGCTGAGCTGAGAACTTTCCCAAAAATATGGTACTGCCTTCTCTGCCACTAAATACACACTTGGCACATCTGCCTGGGTGCAACCAGGCCCCGTGCAGGGCAAAAGAGAAATAAAATAAAGCCCACCAGATGCAAAAAAAAAATAGGCTCCAACCGCTAATAAATGAGAGTTACAGGGCAGGGGACATATAAAAAAACAGAGGGACATAAAGGTCTGTGCCCTGAGAGAGGATCCAGAGAGGGAGAAAGAAATACAGATGCATCTCAGGAGCAGCCAGTGTGCTGGGCTTGCTCACTGATGTGATTCAGCCCTTAAACTTGGTTTGTCCACACTAAAATGAGGATTATATCCCAAATTACCCCAGAGCCAGCAAGAAAAGGGATGCCTGGGTATTTGGGACTAGGCAGCCCTGCACAAGAGATGTGACCCTACAGGGAGCAACGGGGCCACGTCCCAAAACAGCCAACAGGACTCACTCTTTTCCAGGCCTTTTTTAAGTGCTGCAGAAGCTCTGACATCCCCTCAAAAAAACCCTACAAAATTTGGTGGCACCTTTGGAGGCTCTCCGAGCAATTCCTGAGGGTTAAAGCTCTGGCCTGTGCTGTTCACAGCAGAAGGAAGACGATGATGATGACGATAAGCTCACGTTTGATTTTGTCGCTGGCAGATGCTGGAGCAGAGGGGTGAGAGCACTTTGTGGGGTCTCCTGGAAGCCAACAGACAAGCAAAGCTGCATGAAACAAGGGGGTATAAGCTTGCTGACCTTCCAAAACAGCAGGATTTGATTTAGTAATCAAAGCTCCAGCCAAGTCCAGGAGCTGGAAAAGGGGATGGTTCCTGCGAGGCAAAGCATGACACTTGTTTCAGGACACCAAGATTTCCTCCCCAGCTCTGCTGCTTGGCTAAACTTTCTCTCTCTTAATGCATTAATTTTACCACCTGTACCTAGTGAGAATAATGTTACAGACCTCTTCAGTGAAGGTGTCAGGATGAAGAGTGTTCTGTAAGGCTCATACATCATCATTAGCTCTGGCCAGGAATAACCCAGAGGCTGGAAACCTGGGAGCAGCATTTCTCCAGCTGCATTTGGAAGGCATTTTCCTCCCTCCAGCCCCAGTTTCTGCCATGTCTTTGAACCCCAGCTGCACTCCAGATGAGACCCCTAAAGGCTCCTTGTCCCCCAAACACCGTGTCCTGTCATTCAAGCCAAGGCAAGCCCTGATCCACACAGTGAATCATAGAATCACGGAATATCCTGGAGTTGGAAAAGACTCACAAGGATCATTCAGGTCCAACTCCTGGCCCTGCATGCAAGAATCCCACCATGGGCCTCAGAAGGGCACCCAAAAGAGAGCCCAGCCCTCAGGCTGCAGGGCTGGGCTCACTGGAAGGTGCTGCCACTGACATTTCACACCGTATGTTTATAGCCAGCTCTCACAGGAAAGCCAAATATTCAGTAAAAATGAGGAAAATAAGCAGCTTTCAGCGACATCCTCATCTCCACTGAGTTTCACAGGGATTTTTGTTGGGGGGGTGCAGTTTGCTCAGCCATCCCTATCCCATCCCACAGCGGGACAGGACGTGTGAAAGTCACTCGAGGAGTTCAGTGCAAGCACAAATGGGTTACGTGAGGTAACTTTCCTGCACAGAAACGCTCTCTCTCACACCAAACAAAAGCAGTCACCAGTGATTTACCAGCTGAAGGGATTCTAATAATTCTCCCACTGACAGCTCAGGACAAGCAACACAGCACATGGTATCATCGGGTCACTGTTCTGCCTCAGAGCATCGGCCAGAACAGTGCGGGGATGAAGGTAATTAACGACGTGGTAACTAATCTGTTTAGTCATCCACTGTGCCTGCAATTCATTCCTGTCATGTGTAAACAGAGAATCAAAGCTCAGCGGGAAAGGCTGTCAAAGTACTGCGGGGTTTAGGCAGGAATTTGAGTACCCCCTCCAAAGATCCACATCCAAATAAACCCCTTTCTTGCCACCAGCAAGGGGCAGAAGGCGACAGATTCGAGGAGCCCTCGGTGCAGTTCTCCATCCTCACTTTGCAGGAGGGAAAAAAACCAAGACCCGGAGAGGCAAACCAGCTGATCCAGAATCCCAAAGGCAGCCCGTGGATTACAGGACATTGAGCTGAGACCACAGGGTAACACTGCAAGCCTCGAACCATCCCATCCTCCCAACAGAAACCAGCCAAACAAGCCAACAAAAACCACTAGGGACAAGATTTCATGAAATGCAGCTAGAAAACATCTTTCAGGTTTGAACCTTTCAGCCTCCGGACTTTGTGGGAGTGCAGGAGATCCAATAACAACAACAAAAAAAAAATCAAGGCATTGTCAGTGAACTTAGAGATGATTTTGGTTTGGCATTACCTGATCAATCAAGCTTTTGGGAAGGGCACAGAGGATCAGGTCTCCCTCATGTGCTCCAGATGCCCCATCAGAGCCTGACGCAGATTTTGGCATTTTCATGGGGAAAACACACAAGTTTCGTGGTTCAATTCCCATTTTTGGCTCTGTATGGGACTGGAAGGGACAAATCTCACAGCTTGTTGGTGAGTGGGGAAATCCACTTCCCAGGAAATCCACAGCTAAAAATAACAGATGCTTCTCCAAGGGTTCCCAGCTCAGCTGGGTAGACCCAAGGGGCAGGCATTCCCAGACTCACAGCCAGGGAAATTTTGGCAATGCCTCTAAAATTGCCTCGTTGGAGCTTCCAGGGTTCACCCATCAGCACTGTCTGACACAGCAAGTGAGACTAAAGCTGTGTGGGTGGGTACATGTTTGTGCCTCTAGTGAGCCTGGAAAAGCCAACACACACACACAGCCTGAGTCTGGTCTATTCAATTGTGACTCCAAACATCCACTTTTAGCTCTGCTACTGCCCTGTTCCCTACCCTTAAATAACTCCCTTGTCTCTTCTTCCCACCGCTGTAAAACGGGAATTATTCCCCGCTGGGTTTCCTTGCTTTTGGTGCTGGGTGGATCTGTCCGAAGGAGCTTCCAAAATTCCACCATTTTTCTGTTATGCACTTCCCTGGAAGTCCCAGCACAGATTCAAAGGTGGGTTTCAGTGACTTCTTACCAGGTACCAGGAGAGAAGGTGCCTTCAGCTCCTTCTCAGAGTGCACAGGCTGACAAGGTCATACCTCCCTCTCTAAGGAGATTTGGGAGCGAGCGCCGAGAAACGCCACTGAAAACTGAGTTATCACCACGAAAAAAAAGGTAAGTTTCTCATATATACACGCACAGAGCTCTGCTTTGAGGTGGAAAACCTGTTTGTTTGCAGAAAATAAGCTTGTAGAGGCTTGGTTCCACGAGGGGAAAGGCACAAACATTTGGGCCACTTGGGCCATTCTGTGCCAAGATTTAAGGCTCAGACAACCCTTACTTTCCAAAGGCGGGGGGGATCTGGATGGGAATCACGGGGCTTGACACCAAAATATGCCCAAACCCCACCACCGGACTGAGTTCAGCCTTTGCAGCATACAGAACAGCCCAAAATGCCCCAGGAAGTAACTGCTCTCCTGAGAGTAAATTCAGATGCTCTGTTCTTGCCTGTCCACCTCCATTCCTAGCCCTGTTTTATTGGGAACATTTGTGGTTTAATTTCCACCTCTTCTCTCCCTTTTTTTTTTATTTTTTTTTATTTCCCAACACCAGTAAAACCTGGCAGGTATTAAAACCCCGGAGTACCTCGGTGAGAGGAGGGCTGGAACAGCTCCTTTGGGGACAATGGATTAGATTCTCCCGCCGTGTGCCTACAAAGCCGAAACCAAACTCTTCCTTTTTATAGGAATTCATTCAAAGCCTATTGATCCGAGCCTTCAGTCTGGTCTTAACAGTCTCTGAGTCTGATTTTTTTGTTTGTTCTTGATCGAGGTTTCTAAGATGACATTTGAGTCTGAGCTTTTATCTGCTCAACCAGCCCAGTGCCCTTTGCCTCCTCCTTGGCCCAAAGTGCTGTTTCCCACACCCTGACTCCAACTTCATGATAAAAAACACGTTGCTGCTCCATCTCCCTAAATATCCCCCTCCCCAAATTTGCCTCTGTGCTCCCCACCACCACCACTGCATTCAGCTTTTTGTCCACAGGGGTGGTGGTTCCTCACAGGCATTACAAGGAGGAGGATTATGGATGCTGGAATCGCTCCCTGGGACTCATTACAAGCTATTACTAAGCTGAACCTGGGGACTCCTTATCACCTGAATTATTGGTCTGGAAGCAGCTCCTGCAGTTGTACATGAGGACTCACACTTACGGATGATGACGGCGTGGATTTACGCTGTGCTGCTGCATCCAGGTGTGAAAGAGAAATTCCATATGGGAATGGTTATGAGAGCAGCCTCTTATGGCTCCTGCCTGCCCATTCCAGCACACCTGAACTGCTGATGGACCCATCAGAGCAGCCCTTCTGATCTCCAAGATCACCGAGCGCTGCCTCCAGCAAATCCCTCCAGGCTTTTGGGAGCAGCAGCGCAGCACACACAATTCCAGAGCAGAGAGGGATCCCTGGAGGACTGGGAAGTCTTTGAGCATGAGCAGCAGGACCTTACACCTCCTCCTTTCAAGTGGTTTCCCTTCCAGGAAGCAATCCTTAACTTCAAGGATACAGAAAGGTACAAAGCCTTGGCAGCTCCTGCCCCATCTCCTTTTTCCAGCCCAGCCCCAGCCAGTTCCTCCTTGTCCACATCCCCAGATCCAGCAAGCTGTGCTCAGGCCACACCACGTTAAGCTGCCCAAACTGTGGAAGTACAACCCTCCAGCGTCCCTCAAGCTGCAGATAAGCAAGGACGCAGCCCCAGGACCCCAGAGAAACCGGGATGTGAGCGCAGGGGAAGAGGCAGGCAGACAGACAGACACGCAACAGCGGGCACAAGGCAGCAGTGAGATCACCAAGACGACTGGGAGAAGCAATAAGCCCCAGATTTATGTCCAGGTTCCAATGGCTGTCGGAGCAGAAGGTCAGGGGAAGAGCCCTGCCTGGCAGGGAGGAGCAGCAGTAAATCCTGCCTCCCCCCACAGCCTGGGAATTGCAGGAGAAGGGTAAAAACTGTTCTGTTACTCAAAGCCTGAAAGATGACACGGCTGTTCTGGAGAGCATCACTCTAAATCTCAGCTCTTCCTGTACGGGACTACTGAAATCTGTAGCTCTGTCTTTGGGGCTGAGTTACTAAGGGAAGATTAATTAGACCCAAACAAGGAAGCATTTTAGGATACAGCCAAGCCACAGCAGGGTAACATCATATACAGAACCACAGGATGCAGCTCCTGGGGCAGGGAGACAGAGCCAAGAAAAATCAGGTAGGATGGGACATCGAGAAGCCCAAAGGCCTTAATTACAGCCCACTATCACTCCAGATAAAACAGGGCTGGCTTCATGAAAATACATGGGTCAAGGGCAGATAAACCCTAGCATAGCAAGGACAGGAAAAACATGTCAATTCCTGAGGAAAAAAAAAAGGCATTTTACCCGTTTCAATAAATAAAACACATTTCCATTCATCACCATTCAGAAAGTCGATAAATACTCAACTTGCAAAGTAGTCATTACTCAGGGTTGATCCCTCCCCTCCCTGTTGGAAAAACACATCAGGACTGGGGTTCTTTATGGCCCAACCAGTGGGAATAGCAGTGCCAGGTGCTATTAATAGGAAGCTGCCCACAGCCTGAAGGAGCTCTGCCCTTCTCACAGGGACTTTCTACCTGTTTTCAGACTCTAATTTTCATTCATCAAATAAAATAAAAAAAACCCACTCCAAAAAAAAAAAAAAAAGGTTTCAAGCACACTAAGTGGGTTGATACACACGTTTCCTCCTCCCTCCCCCCCGTCTTCCCCTTTAATGACTTTGCCAAAAAGAGAAAAATAATTCAGTTGTGGCCAGGAAGGGAGCGCAGGAGTGTTTGTGGGTTTATAGCTGTTTGTTGTGCTTAATTATAGAGGTGTTAGAGCTCCCGTGATTGCCTTCCCCTTCCTGCAGTTACATCATCAGCCTCCACCACACACTCCCACCTCCACCAACATCACAGCACAAGGGCTGAGTCCTGCTGAAGAGTCGTTTCCCAGGGCTTTGTGATACTCTGGGCACTGAGGGATGAAAATATCCAGGTGCTCATTGCACCCCTGTGGTCCTTGGGAAGTCCCTGAGAGCAGGGGAAGAGCCAGACACCTTCCCCTCTTTTATGGACCTGCAGGATCTGTGGGCTCTGAGATACCAGCTGGAAAAAAACCCTCAGCTTGGCGCTGTAAGGTTTGCACCCATCATGTAATCAGGGACCTGCTCACTTCTCTTGATGTCTGGAACTCGAGGCATGGAACACCAAAGTCCTGCCTTCCCACCTGAAGGGATTAAGAGGCTTTCCCAGGTCAAAATTTCACTGACCCTGAAGATTCATGGGATTTACCAAAGGATCATGTGAGCATGAACTCAAAATATACTCCAAGACAAAATAAATATCACAGCCCTGTCCATCATAAACTATCCCAAAATCACCTTCCACTGTCCCACGTCCAGCCTGGCCTTGGACACTTCCAGGGATGGGGCAGCCACAGCTTTTCTGGCCAACCTGTGCCAGGGCTTCCCCACCCTCCTAAGGAACAATTTCTTCCCAATATCCCATCTAAACTTACTCTCTTGTCAGTTTGAAACCCTTACCCCTTGTCCTGTCACTACGTGCTGGAATTAACTGGAGTTGTTAATGCAAAGAATTAACTGGAATTGCTAATTTCCTCCTGGTTTCTGACCACGTTTGTTGTGCTCAGGGTTTGTTTAACAAACAAGAGATTTGATCTGGTTTAGGAAGGGAAAGCAGAGGTTGCATGAAAGACAGAACACCCCGAGCTCTAACTTTGTAAACTACAGCCCCATTCAAACACAACAAAATCGATGTTCTCGGGAGCTTTTGAACCCTTCCAGAACTCAAAGGTGCTGCAGAGTGAGCAGGATGTGACCTCTGCCAAGCCTGTGCCAAGGCTGACAGACGGTTCTGAGGGAGGTGCTCAGCACCAGCCCCGCCGATGCAGGGAAGGCCAAATCCCTCCTGGAAGCAAAGAGGGTTTGGAATGTGGCACAGAGAAGGAGCTGGGACAGCCCAGCAGCGAGGTTGGGGCCACAACAGCTCCCAGACAGCTTAACCCTGGCAGCTGACATGCCTTGGAAGGCTGAGGAGCATCCAGAGGGAAGCACAGGAGGTCCAGTCACGGGTCACAGCAGCCCAGTTAAGACAAGCCTTGTCATCCCAGTCCCAGCTGGGGACGCAGGAGACTCATCTCATGGATGCACTCGGTGCCTTCAAACTGTCTCACAGATTAATCAAAAGCCTCAGCCTCCAGCCATGCCAGAGACCTCACAGCCATTTATCACAATAATTAAAAAAAAAAAGGCATTACAAGGATTCTGGTCAAGGAGCAGATGAGGGGGGGGGAAAAAGCTTTCCCTGGATTCTAAGAGGCTGCTTTTTGTCAGCCTTCCTCCAGCAGCAGATCGCTTCCACCAACACCAAGAAGTGTTTCAGCATCCTGTCACATCTCTGGCCTTTCACACGTCCCTCTCCCTGCCCTCCCCAGATTCCATTCCCTTCGTGCTTTTTGTTTCAGCCACCCAATCAAAAGGGGAAGGGGAAAAAAAAAAGATTAAAAAAAAAAAAGGATTAAAACATAAAAGTTTATTGATTGATTTAAAATTATGCTTCGAAACAAAACCCTCTGGATTGGAAAGCTTGTATTTCAACCTGGAAAGGGATGGTGGAACACAGGAAACACACCAAGAAATAAACAGCCTCGTCTCAGAGCATATATTTTGTCTTCATTATGCCCCTGAGAAGGTGTTAATATACAATGTACAATGTATTAATCACCCCTCTAACTTCCAAATGCGAAATGCATCATTAACATTCATGTTGGTTTCAATTAGTCTGCTGTATGGGAAGGAGGGGAACAAAGACAGGTTCCCTCACTAAATTTTTGTTTCATTTCCAAAGAATGGGGATCGTAAAAAGCAGCCTGGGTGAAACTCCCCACCAGACACGAGGGGCTGCTGGCAGCAGGATGCAGAAAGGCTTTTAATTGATGTGGCAATTAGAGAAAGGCAAGGCTGCGGATATGTTTTCAGGCAAGCAGGTAATTTGGAAGTGTAAATTCTATTTCTGGGAGTGATTCAAGTACGTTGGGACAGATTTTCAAAGGGTATCAAGCACCAAAAGAGGCAGATAAGCACCAAGTGGGATTTTTAAGAGCCCCTCAACTAAGGCCCCCAAACCCTGTTGACACTTTCATTTATAATAAAAGGGCTTTGAAGCTTTTTTTTAATTTCTTTCTTTTTTGATCCAAAGTCTCAGAAGTTTTCCAGTTCAGATACAAGCTCTCCCACGGAGAAAATCCGTTTGTTTCTCGTTTGTCAAACTCCCAATCCTTCACAGCCACCTTTGCAAAGGACAGAAGGTTCCAAGTCGCTCCTTTAGGCTCAGTGCCTGCCCACTGGGTTACCCCTTCAACCTGAAAGGGTTTCATTCCTGGCTGCTGAGCACTCCTGAGAGCTGGAAGGGCAGCACCAACCACGAGATTTCCCAGCCAGACCAACTCCTCCGAGTCTCGTGGCCGTTCTTTCAGGATTTTGGCTCCAGTGGCAAAGCTGGAGCAGCTCAAAAGAGCTCCTTCAGACTCTGTGAAGCCTGAACTCCTCTGCTAAACCAGCTCCCACTCGCAGGTCAGTCTGCACCCCTGTGGCAGTCCAGGCCTCCTTCCAAAAAAACCAGCCAAGGGTCTTCCTGAGCTCATTCCAACTCCAGCTAAGGCACATCTCTCAGGGAAAACATCCAATCACAAGCTAAGGTTGCCATTCATGGATAATTGACCACAAGCCTTAGGGGAGATATTACAGTTTCTAATTACTCCACCTTCTCAAAAACGCCTCTCTTGGTTCCAAGGCAGAGTTCCTTGAGCTCCAGTTACTTGCAAGTGGCTCTTACTGTACTTTCTTAAATAAGAAAAAAAAAAACTAGAGTCACCTTGGCAGTAGGAAGGAAAAAAAAAAAGGATTTTGTGAAAAGAGAAAGACATCCTGGAGGATGAGTCACACCTGAGATATCACCTCAGAGGGAACACAGGCCAATTCCTCTCTGCCGACTTCAGGAGATGAGACACCTTCAGTGAAGGTAAGTGGGATGGATCACACGTGGGAGAAATGAGCCCTCCCCAAAATATCCAACCCCTGGCCAACATGTCCCCACTCAGCCCCCACAGCTGTCAAGGCAGAAGCTGCTTGGCTTAATATGGGAATTTAAAAGGATGCCCCCAACGTTCCACAGCTGAAATAGGGTGGAGCCCCTGCCCCAGCGACAAATAGGAATTCCAATCCCAAGCTCTGCTGCATCCCAAGCTGCCATCCCTACCTGCAGGAGCAGAGGCCCTGGGTGCTGCTGGCTCCATCCAGGCGGCACCAGGATTCAGCTGCTCCTCCCCAGTGTGAGAAGCAATAAACAAAAAAACTCCCACACCGATCAAGGCACAGACAAATCCCAACCCCTCCCCAACTCCCAGGAGCTCTGTGCATCTTCCTTTAACTGGTGGCAGCAAATCCCACTTAATCCCCCTCATTTTATCACGTGAGCTGGTAAATAAAATAGCCTTTTGTTTAAAAGCAACGCTACCGGTGGCAGAGCTGCTGCCTCAGTCTAAAATTCAACACAGATCCATCCCTCACACCCATTTCCCTGCTCACCACCATCCTCCATGGATGGTTGTTGCACAGCAGCCCATGGGGAATGAGCCAAGCCAAAAAAGTTCCCACGTGCTGGAGACCTGAATCCACCCAGTGGAATAGGTTGCTATGGTTGCCAAGATTTAATCCAGAATGATACAGGTATAAAAAAGAGGAAAGTGTAGTGATTAAAAATAAATAAATAGACAAATCTGGGCCTCGTGCCATGAAAAATGTGGAGTTGTCCTTGACTCCAGTAGCAAATGAGGCATGAAATGTATCAAAATGTGATATTGAATATAAGGATGTATTTAATATTTTACAACACTGGAAATCTTGTTACGAAAGAGCCGGATCATAAATCAAGCCGAGAGGGGCCAGTTCTTCCCTTCTCTCCCCTCTCTCTGCCTCCAGTTGTGCCTAGAAAAGTTTGAGCAGCCGAATCATTCACGGGAGAAAAGAAAACTGGAGGTGCTTCATTTGTCCATCACCAGCAATAAATTCTCATTAATCATCTATTGTGCTTGGAAGTCACTGCTAATTCCTGAAGATGTCCATCCCTCCACAGCTATTCCCTTCAGAAAGGGCTTAGAGACCCGAGGCACAAAGGAGGTGTCCATCAGTTCATTTAACCTATTGTGCTAATTGCCTGCCTGGGCTATCAGCTTATCACTTGTCATTTGTACTGAAGGATTTGTCTCTGTCCCTGTAGTGATTTTGCTCGACGATTTCTATTTCTGGTGGAGGACACCAGCACCACCCCATCAGCTCCGGAGCTGGGGGAACTCAGCTGGCAAAAGCACAGGTTCAGCAGATGGGAACTCCCCTGTGGGACTCCAAGGCAAGAGGTGAAATACCTATTTCGCTCCTTTTCCCCTCTTCCTGCCCCCCAAAAACACACTCTTTTCATCACTGCTTTTGTTTGAGCCCAGTCCTGAAAACTATCAGCACCAAAAAGGTAAAGAGATTTTAGGGAGATTGTGTCTGTACTGGAGAAATGGCTCTTTTTTTTTTTTTGGAACACGTTAAATTTAACTAACCCCGTGGTAACTGCAGCTATGGAAGCAAAGCATTTCCATCCCATCCCCTGGCCATGGTGAAGGAGCAGTTTTAATTTAAGCACCACGCTTCCCCCCTCCCCGCATGTCAAGTCCTGTTTTGCCACCGTGTTAAAAGGACATGTTTATTCACACATTCCCGGGAAAAAACATCCTCCTTGCAGAGTCCAGGGATGGTGTTCACTGACTCCACCAGGTCTGTCTTCCAAAATGTTCTTTACCCAGCTACGTTTCTAACCTGCTTTCCTATGGAAACAAGGCTCAAGGAACCCACCTGCAGCTCCCTCAAATCGTTCCAGTTGGACCAAACCAGCAGAGAAACAATAACCAGCCTCTCAGCACCCTCAGGGACAGGCAGCGTGCAATGCAGGCTCACTTCTTGTTAGAGAATTTACACGCAATACAGCTTTTTCTGTGGCTGGGGCGTTCAGTCAGAGCTGGAAATTATTTAGTTATCAAAGAACCCAACCATGAGAAAGAAATCCATAGGAAACCAGGCTTCATTACCCCCGCTGCTGACGGTACTACCTCGAAGACCGGGAGAATAAAGCAAAACATTGATGCTCCAAGTGATGCAGCTTCCAACATTTACCCTGAAATTTATCGCCCAGAGTAATTGAATTGCTGGGTTGCAAACTAACACCTGCTCAAGGCTTTTCAGAAGTTCAGCAGAGATGGAGAAAGGCTTTGCTGAAATCCATCCCCCCATCGCACACCAAGCCCAGCAGGAGCCGTTTCCAGCCCAGAGGAGACTCCCTGAAACTCCCAGAGGACTCACCAGCTACTGGGGAAACAAAAAAAGAGGGAATGCTTTGTTTCAGGCTGAATTGTTCCAATTCCAATATTTACAGCCCTGATAAAGAGATGAGACACATTTCAAAACAAAATCCTTCCTTCGTGGCAAACGATCAAAGCGTGTTTTTCGGGAGATGCCAAGCCAAGCACGTTTACTCTTTTCTACAATTCCAGCTTTCATGTTTCACTTTTCTAAGCATTTGTTTCGTGATGAACTTCCCTCATTCTTGACAGAAGCTGCTCCATTCACCAGGTACCAAACAGCATGAGTGGATCCCCTCTGTCTTGTAATCACCACGCCAGAAACCCCCAAAGTGGTTTCTGTAGTTAATTCCCACCCTGAGCGCTGACAATTAGTTATGGAGCTGTCTGGGCATAATTCCATGCGCCTCCTTCCTCAGAAACAAGCCTTGTGGTACAGGAGAGGAGGCTGAGAGCCCCTGAACAGCACAGGTTGTGGAGCCTTCCTGTGACTCCCTTTCCTCCCTCCCCCAGAGCCACCACACCCTTCACTTCGCTGCCACCCACCCCCTGCCACGGACTGTTTTAAACCTCCTGAAATCTCATTTTCTTAGCTAAATCATCGGGAAAATAAAAGTCTCTTAAGTCTGTCGTTTCAGGGGATTGCCCCTCCTCAAACACACACCCCAAACAGCAAAACTTTTAACTATTTATGCTGTTTTAGCAAACGAGGGTATGAGTGTTAATTTGCTACAGGGTACGTAGTTTCTCTTATTAATTAGTATTCTATCTTCTATTAGTTAATGATTCTCTTGCTAATGATGCTCAGTCCTGTTCTGTTGGGTCAGCGGGTTCCTTGAGGGTCTCTGGTGGTCATTTAGGGAACATCCCATTCCTCAGGTGATCCTTTTATAAGGATGATTTGCCTGATAAACTGCCTCAGGTCTTGACTCAGGAGCTGGCTCGTGTCCTGCTGGCTTGGTTGAGCAACTTATCTCCTTAGTAAGGAAACCTTTTCCCAGTTTATGAAACTTTAAAAAATGGGTCTCGATTCCTCTTGTCATGGAAAACAATGTGCCTTTGGAGTGTTTGTGTCAATCCCAGGAACACCTCAGGAAACCCGGAGCCAATTTCATGCCTGATGGGTTGGACATTTTGATTGCTCTTCCTTAAACCTCTGTCCTGCATCAATTCCAACAGCATCCCTCCTCCTCCTGCAACAACCACACCTCTTTTTTTTCCTTAAATTAGGTGGGAAAGCCCCTCTGCAAGAGATTTGTAGGGAGGGGGAGAAATGCCACCTCTGAGCTCCACCACTGCTTCTCTCCCAGAGCTCCTGCAGCTCTTCCTGGATCAAACACAACCTCCCCCCCTCCTCAAATTCAAAGTGCCAGCTGACACCTTGATTTCCTTCTCTTGCCTCCCCTCCCATCTCCACGAGACATTTCCACCCAGCCTTCTCTGCCTCAGCAACTCTAAGTAAAACATATGAAAGTGTCTTTATTCATTTCTCCAAAAAGTAATTAGAAGCAAGAACAGGAGTCAAGAACGTAAACGTTATCCTTCCTAAAGGAAAGCAGATTTCTAATTAGCAAAGGAAGCAGCTTCTGTGGGATTCTTTCTCCAAACAGCTGCTGCTGAGGGATCATCTGTCTCTCTTCTTTTCCTCTTTTGCAGTAAAAAGTTCATTTATTTTAACATACATAACTGTTGCAGCACCCAATTAAGGCAGCCGTGGCATGACTAGAATCAAGGAATACCAGAGTGGAATAAAGACGACTCAATGAACCCTAATCACACATATGCCACTTAAACCACCCTCTTCTTCCTGTGCTCCACTCACAAGAGGTGGGAAAACAGTGCAAGAACTGGCTCAGCTCAGAAGACACTGAGGGACAAAAAGTGCATCACTGGCTGTCTCTGGCCCTCGGAGAAGGTGTTTGGTAAGTTCACCTGAAGGGGGGTTTGGGGGAGATGTAACTCACCCCCTGCAGAGCTGCAGTGGCAAGAGCACCTTTTAAATTTGGGGGTGAAAGGGACTGTCGAGCAAAAACCCACCCCAAAAAGTCTTGCACATCCATCCTGCTGTCATCACCCCTGACTGCACAGCTCCAGACTAAGATGAGTTCGGTGGACACGACTACTGGTGGCCAGGAATAATAATGTAACAAAAGCTAATGGTGCTAAGCAAGGCCTGAATTAATTCAGGCTGCCGTTCTGAAGTTCCCATCCATTAGAGCAGCAAGGAGGTAGAATTGCCTTCCCAAAAATTAACAAATGGGGAAAAAAAGCAAGAGATGGTGCTTTGTTAAGCCTTTCCAAGGCAGGTACCTGTGACTGCAGGCTCCTAAGGTCCCAGTCTAGGCTTAAATCCAATATTCCTTCAACACATCACAGGGAGAGAACAGAGCAACGTGTACATATGTGCCACACACAGTGTTTTCAGCCAAGCCCTCCACTCCCTCGAGATGAAGGTGGCTGTGGCAAACACAGACATATTGTGCACCTAAGATATCATATAAACAAACACACCTACAAAGGCATCTCGTGCTGAACTGCTTTCTCTCCAATCCTTATGCCACAGCCTCCTAAACAACCAGAACAAACAGCCCGGCATCAGGTGCTGAAATTTAAATGATCACTTAATAATTCTGCCAAATTCAAGCTGCTTCACACTTCTATCTGGACAAATCACTCCCTCTTGGTAAGGCTCAGGACCCTTCCCAACTGCAAGTGTGGGAGACGGCAAATGTGAGACCAAGGACAAACACAGCCCCTGAAGGACACTGGCTATTCCCAGCACAAAACAAGCCCAAATTTTTGCCAGCCCAAAGGCAGGGATTGAGTCAGACACAGAGCAAGGAGAGCTCTCACATTTGGCAGCTGGAAAAGGTTACGCAAGCCACGCTCAGTGTCTGACCTCGGGAAGTCCACACGTGCCTGAAGGCATCCCAGCTCCATCACACACACCTTCCTGTCTGCAGGTAAAGCCTTCCATGCCCACGTGGGGAAGGGGAGAGGGGGGGGGGAAAGGAAAAGATTAAAAGGAAACCTGGAAGAGTAAAAATCAGCCAGAGATGATTCCCAAGGGCTCAGTTACACACGAGCTGGTGCAGACACACAAATAGAGAGATGAGATCTGCATCAGTGCTCTGGGACTGCTGCATCACCACCCAGAAAATGATAAAGCCAAACAAGGGGAGGGCAGACAAAGCCCCCAAAAGAGCCCCAGAACAGGAGGATCTGTGTGCCAAAGGCAGAGCAGGCAAAGCTGGGTGCATCCAAGACGCCCCTGATCTGCACAGCCATCCCCCCCCCATGGACGGCTCCTGCTCAGCCCCAGGGAAACACAGACACTGCAGTCACAGGGAATGTCAAGAGACAGATACAGCTACCAGTTTTCCTATAGCTGAAATGGAGTTTGATCAAAGGAATGCCTCAAAAACCATCAGTGCGTTGCTGGGAGAGAGCACAGGAGCAGATAGTCAAAAGTAATCCTTCACTCATATCACACGTCTCCTGCGAGAAGCCAGTCCTGGCCTCCCTCCCTCCCCAGGCTCAACCCCAGCCCTTGTTATTCAGCATATTGACACCAGGTTTCCTCTGCACTTCAGTTCCCATTATACTGTCTCAATCCAGCATTATAAACCAGTCCATCATAAACATCAGCTTGATTACAGACGCTGCTGCATATAATAAATGTTTATAATGTATATGCAGGAAGAAAAAGACACCTCAATATTTTTGGTTTTGTAAAGACAAATAGCCTCAATTGTTTAATCAATAAAAATGCCTCTCCAACTCCTACTGTTATTACAAAGCTATTTCAGACAGAGTGAAAAAGAGCCATTGCATCTATATTCCTGTCAAAGGAGACTGTGGCTGATGGGCCAGCAAATGAACTACCTGGACACGTCCTCTGTGCTGCTCAAACTCCCAAATCTTAGCACCAAGCAAGCTCAAACTCTGCTGCATCCCAGCCCTTCCCTAGTACCACGACTTCACCCAGTTCAGAGCATCCCATTAACTAAACGAGGATTCTTCCAGGAAAGGACTCTGCATCTCAGCCAGGAGTACAGGACCTGAAAATTATTCAGCACATGGCACTTCCAGGGATGGGGGACACGCTGGCTTTGAAGGGCCGTGTGTGTGTGTGTGTTGACATCAGCAGAAGAGCAGCTGGTGGTTCCAGAGGGCTGGGGGGAGGCAGGGAGGGGATCCTTGTGCAGGTCCTGGGAGAAGCAGGAGGCTGGAGCGGGTGCCACCCCCAGGCAGGGAGCACTGGTCCCACAGCACAGAGCACAGCTCCAGCTTCCAGGGAGCCTCTGGAGAGGCAGTTCAAGGAACTGCCAGCAAGGCTTTCCTGGTGGGAACAGCAGGGACCAGCACGAGGTGAGGTACATCTCCGTATGCCTCACAGCTCGCTCATGAACCCTCAACTCAAAGGACAAAGGAACAGCGTTTCCTCTTCCCCTTCAGCACAGCTTGTCTTTCGGCCTCCTGCTCCTGGGGACACGTGTCACCTTCAGTGAGAACAGAGGGTCTTCCATGCGCAAGATCCGTTTTATTCCTTAAAAACCCCGAACTCGATCAATGCCCAGGCAAAAGGTCAACCTTAGCTCTGAAGTCAGCAAGCACAACTGCCAGTGTTTCCTTGAGGAACAGGCACTGGGATGTGCTTGGGAAAAGGCTCAGCACATCCAGGAACTCCGTGGAACAGGGAGAAAGTGGCACCAGGCACAGCCTGAAGCCAGACCAGAGGGCAATGCATAGAAATGAGAGCCCACATTTCCCCACACCTCCACACGGACACTCTGATCTCAGTGGGCAGGAACACAACCCCCTTTAAATCCGATCTGTACCAAAAGCAGCCACCCCAATTCCCAGCTTCACATTCCAGCTGGGAACAGCCTCTGCTCAGGGGGCAGCTTCAGCTCTGATGTTTGTTCCATCGCCTTTGTCTAACCCAGAACCTCCCCATGGTGACAGGGGAAAAACTCCTGGACAAGGATTTCCCTCAGATCCTCAGGAAGATGTAATTTGCATTGACTGGGACACTTATGAACTACTGTGGGAAGAGGAGAAACCCCTGGAATCAGGAAAATGCCACATATTTCCACATCACCATCGCCTCTCTTCTGTATCATTTGCTTCTTCACAACAAAGACTTTTTTTTCCCCCTTTTCTTTTCCCTTTCTTTCCCTGGAGACTGTAAATTAACTGTCAGTTCCCTGGTATTTTGTACCCTGTTCTTTCTGGCTCTTTTCCAGCTCTCCAGGGTGCCATTCTTTATTTTTTTTCTCCTCCTTGCTGCTCTCTTTTCTTCACCCCCCAAGTTCACCTCGCTCTCCCCTGGGGTTTCTTTCTCTCCACAGCTCCTGGCTGATGGACCCATGACCACCAAAGCCCAGCAAGGCTGATCTCACCCGTGCTCTCAGCAGGTTCATGTCTCCCTCTCCCTGCTCCCTGCACTCTGGCAATGAAGCCTGGCTGCCCTTTCTTCTGCAGGTGGCAAAGCCCCAAGGGAAGGGAGGGGGAAAGAGGGAAATATATCAACACATCCCACAATATCCCAAAGATCCCCTGTCAGTCAGAGCCTGGGCAAAGCTGCCCCTTCAGCCCTGTCCAAGCTGAGCTGCTGCTGGCTGGGGAACAGAACTCATTTTGGTTATCAGTGCAGGGAGAGAGATTAGAGATGTTCTGGAGAGGAGAAAAGAAATCAGGGAATGGAGGATGAAAAGGTTCTCCTGGAGAGGGAGAGGAGACATTTCCTTGTCAGGTACAAGCAGAAGCTAAGGGAGCTAAAAATGAGCTGAGAAGTGAAGGACAGGAGAAGGGGGAAGCTGGACTCCAAAGGGGTAAATACTTCCAAATCAACACACAAAACTCACAGGAAAGGAGAGAAAAAGCCAGTAGCAGGTGCTGGAAGGGAAGACAGGGAGCAGTGTAGTAGATTAAAGCCACACTATTTCAGCACAGAAGAGGGAAAAATAATCCAACCTCATGCTCCTAAAAAGGAAGGAGTGGGCAACACTTTGCTTATGGAGATTTCTCCCTCTGAAAAATTAATCCTGACAATACAAAGACAGAGACAAGAAAGGAACAACTCTCTGCAGAGCACCCAGGGAAGAGAAAGCCAAGTTTGGTCAGGAAAGATGATTATTTTAACATAATAATGCCTCCCCCTCCCTGCATTTTGAGAGAACCTGCTTTGTGTTTTCTTCTACTAGCCAGGCTGTAATAACCCCACAAATAGTCAGCTACAATAAAAGCCACATCAAAACAAAGGCCATTATAGGAAACACGTTTTCAATAAAACAAAAAAAAAAAAACAAAAAAAAAAAGAGTGAAAACCCCAGTGTTTTCAGACCAAACCCTCAGTGCCTCTTGCCCACCATTTGCACGGGCGCACTTGCAAATTGCCTCGGTTCTGCTGTTCACCTCAGTTTTTGGGGGTCATGAGCAGCGCTAAGGGAAATGTGCTTTCCCATCATCCCCTGGATGATGGCAGGAGAGGGCAAGACCTTATTTACTTGACCAATATTCCCCCGTGAACGAAAACCACCCTGAACCAGCGCAGCAGCGAGAGCGGAGAGTGCGATTTTCCCGATTTTTTCCCCTCAGTTGGACAGAACCACCACAGCCTTCAAAGGCAGCACCTTCTGGGGGGGGAACCAGCAGATCACCGAGGTGAACACGACCTGGATCCAGCCTCCCTTGGGATGTTCCAGTGGTCTCCCTGGTCCGGCTCTCGGCCAGAAGAGGAAAGCACAAAGGCAGAGGAAGAGAAACATCTTCTCCTGAGGTTAAGTCTCTGCTCAGCCCTCATTAAGGAGAAGTTAGGTCATATCCTGAAGCATAAGAACTTATAAGTTCCTATTTCATTTATGCTTTTACACTTTACAAGCCCGTAAAACAGTCTGATAAGCCACATAAATATCTACTCTGGGTTTCAATTATCCCGTGTGACAATGAACACCGTGGGCTATTTTCCCATGATACTCAGGAATTAACCCACATCAGCACCTCGAGTTTGACTTTAAATTACCTTGTCTTTCCTGATGGTTTTGCCTGAATGAAAGTCTCTTAGAACACGGAAGGGCAGTGGAGGAAGAAAGAGGGGATGGGGGGACTGCAGTCCCCTCCGGTCTCTCTCCTGGGTGTCAGGAGAGAAAAAAACCCATTATGGCCTTTTGTTGTTCCTTCACTTCTAAAGTTATTGGCACAAGTTTTTAAGGATGTCAACAATGAAGGATCCCATTGTTCTCCTAATTAATTCTGCAATCTCAGTGAAATAATACAACTGCAATTGTAATTCCAAACTCACCCCTCGACCACTGGAATCAACTAATTAAATAACAATCAGTGCTACTGCTTGCATTTAGAAGATGGACTATTCCTTTTTATTGCTGCAATTAGGGAATGCACTCAATAACGGGAATGAAATACAAATTTACTCAGGAGCCCACTAAATTATGGCCATTCATACTTCCTTGTCTTTTCATCCCCGCACAAAAAGATGGCAATTTTCCCCTTTCCCAGCTTCCTCAGCTGGAAAGGGCAGCGTGGAGCTGGGAGGCAGGTTCCCAGCTGCAGACAGCCCTGCTGGGCAGGCAGCATCTCCCCTTCCTCCCAGTCACAGGGTAACCTCTGTCTGGTTTGATGAAGGTCCCTCATAACCATCCCAGACTTCATTGTTTATTGACTAAACCAGCGAGGAGCTGCAGACACTCACACAGAGTTCTGGGCTGAGCAGGGAACTGTCCTGGGGTTACTGGGAACGTGCAGCACTGCCCAGATCTGGGGAGAGCCAAGGCAAGGACACAAATCACTCCTACAGTGCCATCCAACAGCCCTGGATGCTCATAAGGTTCTCTCTCCACCCCTGGAAGTGTCACCCTCCACACCAGTGCGGCCCCAGCAGCACATTAGAAATCCTTGGAATGCCCAGAATGGCCCCTCTGAGCCATGGCCAGACCACATTATCTCATGCAAATGTTAAATATCATGTACAGAGCAAGAACAATACTTAGAAAAATACCTGGGTGGTACAGTTACTGATTTTAAATGGGGATACACAAACAGAACTGTCAAACTTGGAGTCTTTCCTTCTTCTGTCCTACACCTGGACCTCGAGGCCAGTGGTGATGAGGTCCTGTGCTTTACACAGGGCAGCACCAACACTTCCCTCTCAATTCTTCCAGCACTGGAAAAATCCTCTCTGTGGAGTCAAAGCAGAGTGTTTGGCACATCATGTTACTCTGAGGACACCAGCCCTGATTTCTCAGTTAAGAGCACATCCCTCTGCCTCTCCCCTCCACAGCTGCCAGTCCTGCAGGCTCAGATGGAGATTCGTGCTGGGTCTTTTCTTTTTTGGCCGTTATGAGTCACAGAGATCACAGAAGCCAAATGCAGCCTGCAAGGCCAACTGGGCCCAGGAGAATCTGGCTCTGTTTTCAGGGACAGAGGAGTGTGATTGCCTGGCCCTTCAGCTGAGACTTCATTAGCACTTGTGGTGATGGCCCAGCCAGAGCGGATGATGATGATTCTCCTCCAGCTGCTCTGCTCTCTCTGCAGGGCAGGCAGGAGCAAGGAGAAGAACCACAGAGAGGCCTGACTAAAATCAGGCAGGTGAATTAAGGATGAAACCACTCTGAAGTGACTGTGAGATGGCCACTGACACCAAGAAGTGATGCCCATGTCCGAGGGAATCATCCCCTGCACCCAACAGCAACCACCAGAGGAGGAACATCCCGCTCTCTCCCTCATCCTGGTGTGGTGACAACACCCAGACCGATGAAGGGACTTGTTCCTATTCAAATCAACGTGACTGCAGCACAAATTTTGAGCTGACCTTGTGCTTTAGTACTGTCCTGGTGGGAACCCGAGGTGTTTCCCCCCCAGGAAACTGCAGCAGAGTCAGCTCTGGGAGCAGACTCATGGAAGTTGGGATGGGAATCTTCAAGGCAGTCACTCCAAGAAAGGCAAGATACACCCACTGCAGAAGCAGGGAGATAACTGGCAAGGACAGCAGCAACAGGAGGAGGTGTGAAAATTAAATTGGATAAAAGGCAGGTGCTCAGGGAGGAGCGGAGGCTGAGGGGAGGGGGAAGGCAGGAGAGGTAGGGAAAGCAGCTAAACACAACAGTACTGGGATTGTGCTGCTGTCACTGGGACTTCAAAACACTTCCAAAACGCTTGTGCCTGCTCCAACAAGAAGAAACAGAAGGAGCTTTAAGCTGAATAAACAACCCATCACCCAGCGTCAAAGGAAAAGGGTATCTTGGCTCTGTCCTGGCCCTGCTGCAGAGGTCAGAAAATCCACACTCCCAGGTGGGATTGGGGCACTGGGCACAGTCAGGAGCACAGGAGAAGCTGGAGGAGTTTCTGGGACAGAGGGAAGAGGGAAAGGGGCTGCTCTGCCAACGACGCAAGGAGGGTTGGTAACATCCCTGTGAGCCTGAAATCCTGGCGTGTTTTATGGAGCCACGGGGTTGTTCCCAGGCTGCCCTAAAGAGAGGAGATGTCCTGGGGAGCCATCCCGTCTTTTCATCAGGGTTAGAAAGAGAGAGAGCAGGTCTGTGCTCTGCTGACTGAGGCATCATCACCCCTCAAGTGAGGGATATTTCGGATGAGGCAGCATCCGTGCTTCAGAAATAATGAACTGTGATTACACAGGAATGGTGGCCAAAACATATTAAAGCTAAAGCTGGGGAGAATTTCTCAAATAGTTTTTGTCAAAAGCATGGCCCTTGTCCAAAAAAAAAAAGAAAATCAGTAATTTTTTGCAATTCAGCCCCCTCACCAAGAAGTTTCCAATTTTTCCCCGCAAACCCCTCAAGTAACACACTTAATTTCTCTCTCCTTTATTAGGGGTTACTGGAGAAAACAGCTCTTGTCAGAGGCAAAAATAAAAAGGGAAAAGAGAGCAGAAGGGAAAGGAGACCGTGAGAAGGAGGGATGTGACTTTTGTTTTTCAGCTCCAAAACTGCAACTATTTTTCCACCTATGTATTTGTGCTATTTTGGAGCCTCCTCCAACTCTCCCAGGTTTATACTCAAGCCTACACAGAGCAGGAGGCAGATGGGATAATCCAGGTTTCTCAGTGCCATGTGTTTTCCCTGGCTGGGTCAGCCCCCAGGTTCCCCCTGCCCATAGGGATGAGATCCCAGGATTTTGGTGGGGGGAGATGGAGAGGGAAGGGGCTGACAAGCAGAGGGGACACGACCTGCGTTCTCCTCCTCTCCCCAGTGCAATTGTTCCCATGACCTAAAAGCCAAGTGCCTGCATTCAGGGGCACAGCAGTGCTCCCAGCCTGCTGCCATGAGCCAATACTCCAGCTCATTATAATATTCATGTATTTTTTACATATAAAATGTCACTGCTTTTCCTCCCACTTCGATGGCTTGGAGAAGTTTCCTCTAACTTCCTCCCTCCCTCCTCTGCCTGGATGCTGATGGCCCAGCTTGGCCCTTCTTGGCTGCTGGGCTGCACTTTGCCACATTTTCACCCAGAAAAAGGTGCCAGTGGACAGAGGCAGGTTTATTCCAGGCGCTGCCACTGGTTTCCATGTCTTCCTTAGGATATTTCTGTTTCTCTGTTGCCTGTTCACTCCTGGCAAAAGGTGCAGCACAACACAACAGCAAGAAAAAGCCTGAAATATGAAAGCAGCAGCACATCAGGGCTGCTCTGTGTGTGTGTGTCTCGTCATGTCTCTGACCTCTGTTTCCCTTCTCCAGCCCAAATACTGCACTGCCAGTCACCCTTCTCCTGCTCCAGGCCCTCTGGAGCAGAGCCCAGGCAGATCTTCCCCTTCCAGCAGCTCCAGGACCAGTTTCAGCTCCCACTGTGCCTCCAGTGCCCCTGCATGCCCACAGGCGGTGTTCTGCCCTGCTCTGTCCCCTCTGGTGAGCCAACAGGCTCCCAACCTGCTCCTGCTCCCTGCTGATAGTTGCCAAGAAAAGCAGATTAACCTGTCCTGAGGGAGAATTATGCCCAGCCTTTGGCGTCTCCAGCACCAGAAAAATTCCTGTTCTTTAAAAAAAAATTATAAAATAAAATATCCTGGCTGCACAATGCTTGCACTTCTCCCATGTATTTTGATTCTCCCATTGTCCCTGTGAGTGCCCAATCTGAATGACTTTGAACTCAAGGATATCTTGGAGCAGCCAGAAGCTGCATTATATGGAAAAAGATGAATTCCTTGCTCATAGAAACACTCAGCAGAGACTCCCCTGTCCGGGAGATCCCAGCAGAGATCTCCCTCATCCATGAAATCCAGCCAAAATCCCCTGCCAGGACCTGAGGGGGAGGCTGACACTGCTGCAGGACATCAGCCCAGCCAGCCCCTCATTGCAAACAGCAGCCTGAACTAAGCAAAGTGGAAAGTAAGCAAAACTCTCAATTCATCCCCAAAACAAGCG
Organism: Pseudotriccus pelzelni; assembly: GCA_035584735.1. Lineage (NCBI taxonomy): Eukaryota > Metazoa > Chordata > Aves > Passeriformes > Tyrannidae > Pseudotriccus > Pseudotriccus pelzelni. The sequence goes on from JAWMRA010000063.1 coordinate 4,552,771, forward strand.
CAGACAGCACAATTTCAGAGTAGAATAAGGTTCTTCAGTCCTGCAGCAAAGCGGGGAGAAAAACCGAAGCATCAACAATAATTCAAATTGCTGCTTCCAAACCTGGGAAATCATGAGGCTCCTCTATTTCTTTTTAAAGTAAAGACTTTTTTTTTTTTTTTACTATTAAAAATATTGAAATCCAAACCTCTCCCGTTGCAACACCTTAAAAAGAATAAATAAATTAAAAAATCATTAGCAGGGATGGGGAAAGCAGGTTAATCCCACAGGGGGAAAGAAGAGGAAACCAGAAGCATAAACCACAGCAGAGGCACTTTCTGCCATCAACTTATTGAAAGCTCTAATCACAATCCCATAAAACAGTTAACTTGATTAAGCCAAGCATGATTTAGGCAAGGTTCCCCCACTGCTGTTCCTTGTTCTCCTGACAAGGTTTGATCTGTCAAGTGCTTTACACTCCCCGTGCCAGGTCGTTAGGGATGCAGGAGGCGCCTGCCCCGCTCCCCTCCCCCTGATGGGGTTCTGATACAACGCCAATTCTCCAGCAGTTCCCTTCCCCATCTGCCCCCACTTATGCAGTTGGTACAACTCGTCCCAATTCCTGCCTGCTAATTAAAGGGAGAGCCTGGAGATGATGAGAGAGAGAGAGAGAGATGCTCTCCTTGGGTGCAGCTTCAAAAGACAGCAACAACAAAAAAAAAAAGATCTTCTGGGTGACTTTGTATTTGCTGTGAAGATACCAAACCCCCACAGCTCAAACCACACATTCCAGCCCTAATCAGGGCACACGTTTACGCTGCTGCAAACAAACAAATAGGCCAAGAAAACACCCCCAAAATGAAATTATTGCCTTCAGGCCTGGGGCAAGGTCCCCCCCTGGCATGGGGATGCTCCATCCCCAGCCGACCCACAGTCCCTGGTGGGTGGGAATGGGGTTGAAGCTGCCAGCAAACCCACAGACCTGTTGCTGGTTGTATTCACGGCTGCAACAAGTGTCTTTGCCCGTGTCTCCCAATATTTCATTTGAAGGATGGGTGTTTTGATGATATACACGGAGCTGACAGGGAAAATGGGCTTCTGCCTAACTTTTAACAGGTCTCCTGGGATGCTGATGCTGGAGGACAACATCCTCCAAGTCCTGCTGAGCAGACCAATATCAGCACAGAGCCAATAACCTGTTATAAATCAACACCAGCACTCCACACTCCTGCTAAAGTCAGAGTAATTACACAATGCAGCACGGCCCAGGGGTGCCCAAGCAAGTCTCTCTTGGAGAGAGTATTTACAAGGGCAGATACTGCCAGGGCAAGGGAACGGCTTCAAACTGGCAGGGAGTAGATTTAGGTGGGATATTAGGAAAAAAAATCCTTCCCTGTGAGGGTGGGGAGGCCCTGGCACAGGTTGCCCAGAGAAGCTGTGGCTGCCCCTGGATCCCTGGAAGTCTCCAAGGCCAGGTTGGACACGGCTTTGACCAACTTGGTCTAATGGAAGGTGTCTCTGCCCATGGCAGTGGGGCAGAACTAGATGGTCTTTAAGGTTCCTTCCAACTCAAACCATTCCATGATCCCGTTATATGATTCTACATTATCCTTGTTTTCCAGGTTCCTATTGTCTTACAGGAATTCATAATACATTAAATATATCTCAGAGTGATTAAAGCTATTGTATGGTGTCTTTGGTTGGGCAGGCTCAGCACTCTAGAGATGTAAATGAATTTGGTATCAGGTTTCTGGATAAAAGCTCTACCTCACAGTTTTCTCAGTGTTTCCTCAACATCCCACATGAACCTTTGAGAGAACAGTGATACCTGGTTGCAAACAGCATTTGTACATAAACAGGCATTCTTGAAAGTTTGCAAACAGTAGGGTGGGTTGGAGTCATATTTACATGACAAAGGATCGGCTGCTCTAGGAAATTGGACTGTTGTTACCATCACTTGCCAGTACAGTTGGTTGAAAGGCGGGGTTTTCAGGCTCCTCCTGTTTTGAGTCATTTTTTATTTTGATGTGGAACAAGCAGGTGAATCTTAAAATTTCCAGCAAAGTAAGAATTCCTTCCCCTGGTAGAACTGTCTTCGCTCCCCACTGCCCCCACCGTATACATTTTGTGTTTCAAACATCTTGTGCTGTCATCAGACAAAGCATTTTGGCTTCGTAGGGGGCAGGAGGGAAGCGTTTCCATAGCTTTCCCTTGGTTATTTTGAGAAAACACCTTTTCTTAAAGTGCTTTAACTCTGCTGAATCAGCGTTTTCTGATAGCAAGGGTGGTTTTTTTTTTTGTTGTTGTTGGTTTTTTTTCTCCTTTTTTCCCTTGGAATATTTCTTCTCTAGCAGTGCTTTTCAGCCACATCACCCCTTGCATTAGTATTCTGGTACAGAGAGCAGGGGAGAAATGTTTTCAACATTGCCGCAGAGACTGCCCAAGTTTTCAGGCTTCTTAAGTAACGAGAATTATTCAGTTAAGTGAAGCTGAATCCTGTAACAATAAGAACATCTCCCAGGGTTTGCACCTGAGAGGTAGGAAAAAATGCTAGATTTTGCAGTTATGCCAAAGAATTTCTGTGTTCAGAGGATTTTAAAGATATCTTTATAGATGTTCCAATCTGCTGTTATCACTGGTGTGTTAGTAATTATTATGTGACATTTCTTTCTCCTGTGGACTCGTCCTTTTCTTTGAAGCTGTGTATTTTAAAAGCCAGCATATGTTACAATATGCTTAAATGTAGGCAAGAATATTAAAACAGAAGACAATTTGAATGTTAAGTGGAGCTTAAATGCAGAACACACTCTTCTGAGCGGAAAGTGGAAGTGGTTTCAGCCAGGGGAGGCTCCCGCTTGCCCAGGTGACTTCTGCAAAAGGGGCTTAAGCTTTTGAGTTACTTAAAGCTTCTAAATGGATTAGTCATTTGGCCGTTTTCTACAGCTAATCAACCTTAATTTTTAATACTCTGTTATTTACTAACAAAAGCCACTCCTCTGTATTCCACTCAATGTGTCTTTATGGAAATTCTCCTTTAAAGCCCATTCAGCACAGCAGGGGCAGCTGAATCTCTCAGTTCTCTGAGTTGTGCTTATAGAGAAAGGGTCAGCTGGAAATATTCCTTATGTTTTAAACACAGAAACTGTGTCCATCTGGTGCAGAGCTGAGAAACCCACCTTTATCAGTTCTCTAAGTCTTTTCAAACATCAAAAGTAACTCCAAAAGGCTTCTTCCTAGAGATTTCACTTTCAAGTTGGATTATGGAGTAAAACACTAAAGCAATGGAATAAAATTTTGGTGAGCATTGGATCCATTTCTATTGCAGTATCATCACATCAGGAGCAATAGTTGTGTCCTTTCCAGAGGAACCCCATTAACAAACGTGAGTAAAACCTTTCTAAAAGAGGCACATGTTCTCCGTCATTAAATACTAACTTTCTAGACTGTTTACTGAATGGTCTTTCCTCCTGATAAAAAATATGACCAGCTGTGATAATTTACTCATAGGTAATTCTTAGTGATATTTATTGAGCAACTTTGAATATAGAACCCAAATAGTCTTTTTTTTTTTCCCTGCATCTCTGTAAAAAAAAAAATCATATGATGAAAATGGTTATTTCAGCTTTTACCAAAATAGAAAAGGATTGATTTCCAACTTTTTGTATTGTGACAGAATATTTAAGTAAAATTAATTCTGTCATCTGTGCTTGGTTTTGATAGAGAATTTATCAAAATGCTTCATAAATGGTTATCCCGTGGTTACAAATGTTGACTGTTTAGATAACAAAAGACTGTTCAGCCTTTCAAGGAAAGGTATAAAATAGATAACAGCTAAAACTTGAAGTGAGAAAAATCCAGGATAAGCAGGAGACTAGTTCTTTCATTTGGAAAATATAGGAAAGGTAGTTGATTTAATTCTTGCCATTAAAATCCACAGGTGATTCCTTAAAATGAAGTTAGAGTGGCAAAGAAACAACTGCCATACCAGTGCCATTTGTTATCCTTTTTTTCCCTTAATGGGATCAAAGTGAGAGAGATTCATATATTTTTATTGCAGCACATGAACTCCTTTCTAGTTCTTACACAGATAGTCCTGAGTGCTCACTATAATCAAGTCAGAAATGCAAATGCAGAATTACAGCTGTTTAGTCTAATTTTAAATGTATCTGTTATCTCTGTAATCTCCATTCCCAGTGCTCAGATGCCACACAGAAATACTTCTAAGGAAAAGAAATTGTCAGGAAGCCCATGAATGAAGGAGCATGAGGCAGTGAAGGGATAGAGTTGGAATAAATCTATTCCAACAAATATTCTGGTTGTCTGGGAGCACTGGGCAGGGACCACAGAGAGGTGTCCCTTGTCCTTGGGTGAGCTGCCCACTCTTTCCCTAAAATTCAGGCCTGTTTCAATCAGCTGACAAAGCGTTGTGGACCTTTGGCCTTGCTCAGTGTTGTTACTGGGTCACATCTGACATCCAGCAAGAACAGGAACGTGAGAAACAAGGAAAAGAAACGAGAGAAACTGTTGCTGTCTCATGGTTCAGTTTTTACTTGCATGGCTTAGGGAGAATTCTGTGCGTGGCTAAGGCAGCAAACTGAACCCCTGGATGCTCTACTTTGCTCTTGCACACTAATTGCAATCCTTGAACAAAGTTTTTTTTCCTTTTGTACTCCAATTCCAACCCTTTCATTCAGGTCTGAGCCCAGGGGATAGTGGGTCAATGCAGGTGAATGTTTGTGTGCATCAAACCTTGTATGTTATCACTCCCCTGTATGCTTTCCTCATCTTCTAAATAACTTAAATGCATTTCCAGAGCACTTTCTACAGCCATATAAATACTTTATGTCTTTGTTTGTTCTAATTCTGTATTTACCCACCAACTGTGTTTTGTTTACAAATTCAGCCTAAGAACTAGAAAATGTCTGGGCTATTTGTGTTCAGTATTTACCTTCACTTGGCAGGGTAAGAAATAGCATTTTATTATTGTTTTTAATTATATTTAATACATTTAATTATAATTTCCTTAATGTAATCAGGGAAACCATCACCTTGCTTCTTGCAGAGTCTTTTTGGAATGCCAGCCAGAGGTATTGTATGGTCCCAGGTGATCTCAAATGCTGCAGCACAACCTAATTTACATGACAGAGTGGTATGGAAGCATACATTTTGTGCAAACATAGCCAAAAAGCCTTCAGAATTAATGTCTTGAAGTAGTTGAGAAAGCTGAGTGACTGTAGTAGCCATGGTAACTTTTTTCCTCTTGCTTTTAAGTACAAACCTCACTGATTACAAGTGAGCCTTAAGCTGGGGAAAACTGCAAATTTGGTGGCAGCAAAAGAAAAAAGAAGTCACAGATAACCGGACAGATTCAACCCATGGGGAGCAGTGGATTGGATACAAAAGTAGTAGGCTTGCAAACACAATTAGGTTGAGAGCTGTAATTATGACAGAAATGCTTTTTCTGAGGCTCTACACTCTGTGTTCTCCTTCTCTGTTCTGAGTTTTAGGACTGTTTTGGCTTGACATGTGCTGGCGTTGCAGGTACCCTTTAGCTCAGATGCTGCCAGACACTGACTTTGGGCTGACAGATCCTTGCAAACTTGGTTGCGTCCTAAGGGTGGAGTCAGCTTAACTTTATTTTAATTGTTTTATGGCTGTTGGGTTCACGGGGATGATGCTGAGATGCACTGACAACATGAGTGTGTTCAGGTCTCCTGTCATCTTAATCAGTTTATTTTTGCTGGGTGGTTGACAGTCAGCCAAAAGAAACAAAAAAAAAAATAAATTCCATAGCCCTAGAACAGCTTCTTGGCTGGTTTTCCATAAAAAGATCAGTCAGGAAGAAGGGGAAACACTATCGATGAATATTTACTTTTTTTTTTTTTTTTTTTAAATCAGTTTTCCATGATGGTGTAAAAATCGGGATCTCTTATTTTTTTGCTCTCTCTGCTTTTTTACTCTCACTCATTGGAGGTGGTGTGAGGTCCGTTCTGCTGCCCTGATACCCAGAAGAAGGGTTTGTTCTACTCTAAGGATGCCGCAGGATTTGTGATGTCTAAAGCCCTTCCTGATCAACCCCTGGGGAGATAATCCACAGTAATTAAATATTTCTTAAAAGGGAGCGAGAGTGAGATGGACTGTGATGATTAGGACATGGGTGGATCAGGGCAGTCAGTATTTGGTTACTCAGAAGGAGCAGCTTCTAAGGAAGGACTGAAAATCACATTCCCCAAGGAAATCCCATAAGAAGTTTATCAAGGGCAAGTGCTGGATCCTACACTTGGGACAGGACAACCTGTCATAGGTTAGTTCTTGGAATTTTACCTTTCCCCTTGCTTTTGTGAGCGTGGGGGGAAGGGATCAGATAGC
>JAWMRA010000063.1:4562320-4654630 GCA_035584735.1 Pseudotriccus pelzelni
CCCTGGGAGGGTGGGCAGGCCCTGGCACAGGTTGCCCAGAGAAGCTGTGGCTGCCCCATCCCTGGAAGTGTCCAAGGGCAGGCTGGATGAAGCCCTGAGCAAGCTGGTCTAGTGGCAGCTGTCCCTGCCCATGGCAAGGGGTAGGAATGACATGATTTTTAAGGTCCTTTCCAACCCAAACCATTCTGATTGCCACGATCTCCAGCCAAGCACGGACTGTAAAAGCACAGAATTTATGTCATGTCCCTGACATGGAGACCTCTCCTTGTTGCTTCAAGTTTGGTCTGTGTTCAAGAGGTTCATCTGCCCTGCCCAGGGTTTCATGGGAGGTCTGTGCAGGGCTGTGAATTAAACCCGAGGCTGTAGCAGCCCAAGGTGCTGCTCGTGTGTTATTGTCGATACCTGGCACGGGTGGCCACGAAGCCGAAACAAGGTATTGCCAGAGAGCAACTTAACCCCAAATCCCCTGCCCCAAAGGGTCTGCCAGGCTGTGCCAAGCAGAGGTCAAGTTTGGGCCTGTCTGTACAGCCAAAGCCAGGCAGGGGGACGATCTCTGCCACGGGGCAGCGCAGGGTGTGTGTGACACTGATGGAGGGACCGTGGGAAACAGGGAGTAAATGAAGAGCTCTGTTAGTCCTCCTGTCCATCCAGCAAGCTCAATCCTTCCAAGCCATTTGTCTAATCTGTTCTTTAAAATCTCCAGTGACAGATACTCTGCAAAGCCCCTTGGCAATCTATTTTAGCGCTTCGCTATTTTTACTGCTCCGCGACGTTTCCCGATGTCCAGCCGCAATTTTTCTTGCTGCAATTTATGCTGTTGAGAAAAAGAGTTCATTCCCTTTTCTTTGAGATTGTTTCTCTTTGATTCCTGTGGGCATGTGTTCGGCACTGAGACGGCTGCAGGCTCCCAGGCCTTGATAAATCAAACATTACAGAACAGAACTGATGGCCCATCTTGTTTGAACTGCCCTCCGCGAGCCCAGCTCAGAAATCTGCTGTTGCCGCATCGCCATCCAAACCTGTGCGTGTGGCCCGGCCAAAGCAACGGCACAAACAGGAGCTCTGGGGGTTACAGTCCCAAAACTGCAGGCAAAATTAAACAGAAACAGCCACTTTCTAAAGGCACTGGCCTGATTTTCCCCTCGCACGGACGTGGCAGATGCCAGCACTCAGATTTGGGCACCCAAAGAATCGGTTTCTGTTTCAGAGCAGCTAATTACCTTCAGAGATGCAACAGTCCAAGGGTGATTTTTGTGCCTCAAGTGCAGACTAGAGCTCCCAACTTTTGGAACACTGGCTGGTGGCCTTGGGAAAGCAGAGGAGAGGGAAGCAGAGCTGTGCCAGAGTGCTTGGGACCTGGCAACCACCAATCCAGGGCCAAGGTGACACAAGTGAGCTCTAAAACAGAGTACTAGATGGAAAAATAGATGGGGGAAAAAAAAAAAAAATCAGAGCATGCTGGGAAGCAAATGGCAGAGAAGCAAAGCTCTCTGAGCAGCCACAATGCAATGAGGGGCACAACCTCACTCCTGTGGCTGGGGCAGGACTGGGGAGCAACAGCTCTGCTCCCAGTTCCTCCTCACACAGATGATTTCCGTGGTGATTTGGCCCTACACCTTCAGTTCTATGCACTCAGCTTTGGGAGAGATGTGCCACTGGCTGCTTTCACACACACAAAGCATCTTGCCAATACGTGCCTGGCTGCAGAGAGCTGGAATCCAGATAGATGCCTCCATTATACCCCTTTCCTGCCGTTTTTCATGCTTCCAGACCACTCCATAATGTTCTTACACCCTCGGTGCCGCTTCTTTATCTTTCCTTAGCTCCTGCAACCTCCTTTTTCCTCCTTGCAGGCACTTTGCCCAGGAAGGATGGGACGAGCAGGTCCTAACTAATCACCTGAGACATTAACAGCTGCATACAGAATTATTTGGAAGCCCTGTTTCCCTGATGGATTCCATCCTGTGCCTCTGCAGGCTGTATCCATTCCCTGCCTTTTGCTCCCAGATCCCATAAAGAACTTTTCCTTGTCATCATTAGGGCCGGTGCCTCTTTGTGTTCCCTGAGTAACTGCTCCCAGTGGCTCCACGTTAAAAAATAAAAATAAATAAATAAAATCCCACGTTGCTTCATTTCGGTTGAAAAAAAAAAAAATCACAACACCCCCAAACGCAAAGCAATTCTCCTGGACAGGAGTGGATTACACGGCAGGAAAACAGCCCAGCAGACCTTGTTCTGCAGGGATAGGGCAGTCACAGGCACACCCATCACACTTGCAAGTCCCTGCTGGTTAAATTAAGTTGCTACATCCGCACCTCGGCAAAACAGAACACCACGAAGCAGGCACGGCAGCTGGTTTGATCCTTCTCAGCCGCTGAAAGCCATCTCCCCAATAATTAGAGGGTTTTAGGCGCTCTAACGAGGCGAGCACAGGTCCCACCCACGGGGCAAAGTTCAGGGAGAGAATCTGGAGGGAAGGGAACAAAAAGTGTGCAGTGAATTAAAACTCGGGAGCTCCTCATCTCTGTGGGAACGCCCGAGTACACAAGACAACAGCTTCCTCTAATTAAAACAAAAATCACCTCAATCTGTTTCCAACTGTCTTCCCCTCCCCCCCTTTTTAGGAAGGATATTTGATTTTTTTTTTAATATATATTCACGGCTGCATAACCAGAGGTACCTGTTCCCACATCCCAAATTATTCAGTTAAGAAGGGCAAAGCAGGGTCATAAAGATCCAAATTCTCACACATCCTTTATGAATAAATATATATATATCTCCATTGTTCCTGGAGTGAAAGGCCACTCAAACCATCCACTTGCTCTTCCCAACGCTGTCAGCATCCTGAAATGCCGTGACCCCAAAGTGTCAGTGAACCCCATGCCCATCATTCGAAAACTGAAACTCATAGATTTTTAATTTTTTTTTTAATCTTAAATCAGTCCTTCAATCTGTTCAGGCAAAGCAGCTGTGTTTTAGGAGCCAGGGAGAATCATTTATATTTAAAGTACTCTTAGATTCCCTGCTTTTTTTTTTCACCCAGGAGCATTCCAAGGGTTGAGTGGACTTCTGACACACACAGTGCCAAGAAAGCATCAGCTCAACCAGCAAGAGTTGGGGGCACAGGGAGGGGACCAAACAGGTGGAAGAACAGACTCTGGGTCGGCTGCTTGGTGTGGAAGACAAAGCCTTGTGTGAGAGAGGCAGAGAAGGACAAAAGTGATGGCAGCGACTCAGCAGTGAAGCAGAAATAGCTCAGGTGTCCCCAGCACAGGTGTAGGTTCCTGCATGTGACCTTGTTAAAACATTCTGGGTCAGTGCTGAACAGAAAACATGGACAGTGTTGGCATTAAATGATCCCTAACAGGTCACCCTGCTGGGAACAGGGAGAAGAGGTTGGGATACCAAAAACATCCCAGGGGATAAAAGCCCTCCAACTGCAATGCCAGACCAATTGCTGAGAGGTTCAGTGCCTCAGATGTTCATTTGAACAGAAGTTCATCCCTTTCACCAAGAAACAAACTCATTTCTTCTCAGATTGGAGCTGTTCATTAAAGCACAAACACCCCTGTAATGGAAATAAAATGAACCAGACGCCTCACAGCCGCTGCAAAGGGAGAGGCAGCACGTTTCCTCCAGCCCTGCCATCCATCATGAGTCCTGATGGTCCCACAAAACCCAGCTCTCAGCCAAGAATTCCCAAGATACAACAGGGGGATGGTGCTTTAGCAGAGATGCACTAACACTGAAAAGGCCACAGAAAGGTCTGGGTTGGGAGGGACCTTAAAGCTCATCTCATTCCACTCCCTGCCATGGGCAGGGACAATTTCCACTAGTCCAGGTTGCTCCAAGCCCACCCAACCCAGCCTTGAAGCACCAGCCCACACTCCAACTGGAGAGCTTTTCAACTTTTTAGTCATCCCCTTAACTCTTGAAACTCTTGAATCATCCTCTCCTGGGCCAGAGGCAGGGAAGAAAGGAGACCCAGCTTCCCACTGACAGCTCTTCAGGATCAAATCTGGATAGTGGGAGAGGGGGGAAAAAAAAAAAAGGCACTAAAAAACCCTTTTCAACCAGCCTGAGTGTCCACTCCACAACAGGCTGCAGCAAAACTCTTCATTAGTCATGGCTGGCAAACTTGAGAGGAATAAAAAGGAATCAATGAGTAATGCAACTCTATAAAAATACAACAGCCTCAATAATGGGAAAATCAAAACCCAGCACAAAAACCTCCACGTAAACAGAGCTGCAGAACCAGGAGGGCTCTCGAGCCAAGGTCTACAGCCCAAAAATTCCATCTGCATAACTGCACTTGGAGCGTTTCCTGCATCCCCAGCAGCTTGGAAATGGTGGGTTTCTAGTCCTGACATATGCACTAATGCACAGGCACGGCCATCATCTCCCTCTCCTTGGGAATCCCTTCCAGAAATTGCCACTCCAAGGAGGAGCAGGTGAGGGGTAGTGCTTCCATCTAGCATATGTGACAGCTCTAAGAGCTGCATTTGTGCAAGCAAATGGGCCACGGCAGCTGCACTGTGTTAACACCAGAGACTGCAAACGGGACTCAGAGGTTCTCGTGGCTGAGAATCTGCTCAATAAACAGCCAAGGAGAAAAGGGCTCCCAGTTATCGGTTCTGAGAAGCTTTTCCAGCTCCTGGAGCATCACCCCGTGTTAATGTGGCACAGGTAGGACGCCCCTCACCAAAATAAACCCACGGAGTCGACCAGAACAACCCCAAAGCACCACAATTCCCCAGCAGGATGAGCCCTGCGCAGGCAACACAAACTCCACCAGTGACCTCGGCTCAGGGCTGGGAAGAATCATTTCCTCATTCAACCCACGATTTCTGGTGTATTGCTAAAAATCTGGGATCCCCAGCCAGGGGATCTCCACCTCCATTTCATCAGAGGCAAGTTTCTACTTCTTGGTTCGAGTTCGAAGACGCACGTCGTCAAAAACTGAAGAGACAAAAATGCCTGGAACTTACATAATTTACCCCCCACACCTTTATTAAGTCACTTTTCTGTTCCTGAAAGGCACGTATTGATATGAACTTGTGCTGCCCTTTCAACCTGGCCACAGCTGCAATAAACCCTGCAGGATTTTCCTCTTGACGCGATGATATTCCCACAGGCCAAGGAGCCACAGAGCGAAGTCTTGCACAATATGATAATAGACTTGGTCTCCAAAGGATAAGCATGTCAAGATACAGAAAATCACTTTTTTTTTCTTACCGCTGCAATAAAGATGTGATTGAAAATGTCGTGTTCTGGGTCTATGAGCAATATTCTCATAACTCATCATCTAAAACAAATTGTTCTATCATTTGTACAAGTTAGAAGAGATTCCAAGTCAGACAAGCTGAAAGCACAAGTTTAAACATATTCAGCATGGCAGAAGGAATATTAATTTCTCTCCTCCCTATATAAATGTGAAATCTCAGTCTCTCACCTCGGGTTAATTAATCTTTCCCAAGTGCTCAAAGCCCACCAAACACACTGCAGGAAGATCTTTCAGCCCAGCTTCAGGAAAGCCCACCACAAATCTCGCAGCTCTGCTGCAAAACCTGGCAGGGCAGAAATAACTGAACACGCAAAACTGCACCGTGTTATGCCACAAAGCTCATTAAGGGGGGGAAAAAACCTGCGATTGCTCTGGACACAGAGGTAGGAACAGAAGAGGAGCATCCTTTGGCACAGGAATGTGCTGCCAGCTCCTCCTCTGGTGTCAGAGAAGGGTTCCAGCAGAGGACAGGACCAGTTACCAGTCCCCAGCATGACTTGCCCACGATTACCTGATTGCTGAGCCATTTACACAACAGACACCATTACAGGAGAAAGGGTTTGGCTTTTCTTCCCCCATCTCCATTCCCATAAAACACTCTTCGCTCCCGTAATTGAACCCTCAGCAACAAAGAACCTCTAATGAACCAAGCAATTTTCTGGGGAAGCTCAGGACCCGAAATCCACGCAGGCAACAGCTCTTGGACCGAGTTCAAACACATCCCCTGCTTCAACTCTTGTCTAGGGCCACTTAAAAACCCTGAAGTATTAAAGCATTAAAGGTACTTGGGAGAGAACAAGGATGGTGTGCAGGCTGAGCTCACTCCAAAGAGGAGGAGATGATGCTAATTATACAGCTGGTAAAATGGAACCACTGGGGGGGAAAAAAATGAACAGCCAAGACAGTTTAACTGGTGCAAGAGCAGCTCTGCTGTTTAATCAGGGGTAGGGTGTCTGCCTGAGTGGAGAAGAACAGATCACATCAAGGTGGTGACAGGCAATCAATGAACACTCAATTAACACTTCCAATATTACTAACTTAAGCAAAACGTGGTTTTTGCCCATGGAAATCTCTCCCCAGTACTGATACAGCACTAATTTAATTTTCCTCAGCGCACCAGCATCAAACCTTGAAAGACAAACAAAAAGTCAGGTGCCACCATCTGAAAGGAAATGTCCTCCAGCTCTGCAGAGGGGTGGATGGAGACAAGGCCGGGCTGTGGGATGATGGCAGCACTGGCTGAACAGCCTCCTTGCCCTAATTAACATGCCAGCCACCCGCCGAGGGGTAATGATGCCTCCTCATCTTTCTCCCTGGGTCTGCTGAGCGTGTCTCAGGTGGGGGCAGAAGGGGTTTGTGGTGCAGCATCCCTGCTTTCTGTGCAGCAGGCCTGGAGTGCCTCTGGTGAAAGCAGAACCCCTTCAGCCGCTTTAAGCATGTCCAAAAGGCTGCTCCTGCCCTATCAGCAGTGGGAAGAGGGGATTCCTTAACTGGCTAAGCCCTAGACATGGGCTCAGCTGACAGCAACCCAACCCCTTCTAAACTACAGCCCCCAATCCTGCAGGATTTTGCATCCCTGCACCAAAAAAAAAATAAAAAAAAAATTCATGGCATAACTGAAATATTTGAAGGGCAGTAATGACCATTTTGCAAATCTTGTTTTAGTTGTGACTGGCTCACGCTGAGTTTTTCCCCACACCAAACCCGCAGTTGACCTAAAGGAACACGGCGAGATGTATCATTTCAATTTAAAACCAGCAAATGTACCAAGCCCTGGGTAATTTGCTCCTGCGCTTAAATAAAAAGCTGTACAAAAATAAAACGTGTTTTCCCTTGTCTGGATTCACCTGAGCAGCCAGCCACAGAACCATGTCCTGCCTTCATACCTCTGGCCAGCAGAAGCCTCTTCCCCTGGCTAAGGACTTGCAGACAATAATCAAATCACTCCTTCAGTTAAAAGAAACAGACTGAGCTTCAATCCCTCTCTCCAGCCCATTTTACAGCCCTCACATCACCCCTGTAGCTCTGCCCTTATCTCCCCTCCAGTTTGCCAACATCATTTTTAAGGTGTAGACACCACGACTGCACACAATGCTCTTCCTGCTTGTGTTCATTATTCCTTTGCTCAGACAGCCCGAGATAGCATAAACACTCCTGAGAATTCACAACGCAGCACGAGACCAGCTCGTTATTGATAAGATAATGAAATTAAGCTCCAGCTTCTCACCTTGAGGTGGTGACTCCCACGGGTCCCCCTCTCCAAGTGTGGGTTTCCCTCCCCGCTCTGTTTCGCTCTGGATTAGTAAATTATCACACCCCAACCGAGCTGTTCGCGCACTTTTCCACGATAAACCAGGATAACGGACTGAACTCCACAGCCCTGCCTCAAACCCTCAGTGTGGGAGCGCAGGATATGTTGGCTCAGAGGACGTGGGTGGCTGGTTGAGCTGCAGACAACCCCAAACCTTGGGCCGCCATCCACAGTTGGGGGGGAACTTGTTGCTGTGGGGATCCCAGGCAGGACCAGGGGAGTCCTGGCAGGTCCCAGCAGCTTTACTGCAGCCAAACAAGCTCCATCCCTCAAATCCCAGCGCTGCCAGAATGGATCTCCCACCCCAGGACTTCAGCACTGCCATCGGAGCGTTTCCTGCAGCGCGCTCAGAGCTCAGGGCACACCTCAGATCCTCCCTCCCAGCACATCCTCCTGCTTCTCCAACCCCAACAGGACGAGGACTTGGGGGTCTTGGGAGCCAGGAAAGGTGGATTCTGGATGGGTTTGGGGTGGATTTGGGGCAGCTCTGCCGGCACGTCGCAGACTCCCACCCCTGGCATCCGATGCCAGATGGAAACTGCAAACTCATCCAGGGATCTGGACCCAGGGGTTTGCTTCCAGCAGCTTTTTCTTCTCTCTCTCTCTCCCCCTGTCCCCAGCCCTACTAGTTGGAAGCTGATATGTCTGGATTTTTCACCCACAGTCAAGAAAAAAGATTTGTCATAGAAAATGTGTGAGCACTGACATCTTAAGACAAAAAAAGACGCAGATTTCTCGACTGTTCACAGCACATTATGGAAATACATTCTCAGGGACTATTAAATATGGGGATTATTGACTAGATGAGCAGAAGCTCAATGGACTAGCTTGCAAATATGTCTTTAGACAATTCTTAAAATGCAGATTAATTATCTAACAGACCAGAATAATTTTTTTTTTATCCTACAGACTTCTTAATGATCTGTTGCATAAACAAACATCCAGACAGTTTTGTTTGCATTTGTGTTGACTGTGATGTTCTCCAATAACTAAATAGTGACTGAAGAGACTTAAATCTTATTTAACACTCAGCAGGAACAGAACAAAAGGCATGTCAGTCCAAATCACTCGAAGACACGTCTCCTGAAAGACCCTTGGGAGGTCCAACTATCAAAAGACCCTGTTTCCCCAACACAAAGCTCCTGACACACCACAGAGCATTAAATTCTTTATGTGTTCATGCCATTAGGCTCCATTAAAGCAACTGCAACGTTGATGTCCATCATTTAACCACTAGCATTCCCTCTGAAAACAAGCCAGGAATATTAAATTACAGAGGTGTTTTTCGGGGCTCTCTGCAGATTCAGGAAAACATCCACGCTGGAATGACACGTGGAAGAATTGCACAGCAAGAGGTGAGAAGTTGAGGGAACCACTGCATTGAGCTCTGCTGCTGCTCTCACCTACCGATTCCTCCCAGCCTTTTTCAGCTATAATTTAAAATTCCCATCTTGATTTTCCATTTGCCATCGATATAATATCGAGCCCAGCAGTCATTTCCTCACTAAAGGTAATTAACAAGTTATTTGTCAACTCTGCCTTCAGCTTCCAACCACTCAATTTCTCGATGCCTCCTCCTATAGGTTGAGATGCTCTTGGATATCAAAACCAATGCAAAGCAAGTGTGAAACATTATTATTCCAGCTTCACACCCACTTTCCCTCGGTGTGAACAATAATGCAAACTGCAAGACAGTGATGAATTGGACCTGGAGAGGACCAGATGCTCTGTGAGCACTAGCACAGGCTCTGCCCCAAACGTTTTCCAGTCTAAAGAGAGATGTGATGCCCTGCTCTCAGAGCTGCCCGAGCACACACACGGTCCTCTAACACCAGATGTTACCAGATCACACTCGAGGTGCAGTAAGAAATGGGAAACAAGCACAGAGCAAACAAGAAAACAGCAAGGGCAAACAAATCAGCTTGGGCAGAGTAATATGTATTTTGATAAACCTTTTTTTTTGGGAGGGGACTTGAAAACATAGCAGTTTGGGCACATGTTTGCAGATCACCCCTGCTTACAGGGGGTCTGCAGACAGGCTCTGCCCGTGGCTCAGTCGCTCGACCCAAAACAAGCCACGTTTAGAGCAACTCCATCAGACACAGCAATTTGCTGCTTCATCACAGCCCACAGAGAGGAAGCAGGGGGGCTGATGCTCAGCGTGAACCCCACCAGAGACTCAAACATCAGTGGCAACAAGCCTTGCAGTCCCTCTGGCTCTGAGCAGGGCCAGAGGGAGCCATCAAATAAACCCCTCAGCACCAAAACATTCCTCCAGGAACACGTCGGCCTCTGTCACTGCACCACGAACTCCCCGGTTTTCAGCAGAAAGTTTGTGACGAGGTTGGGGCTGCACACAGCGGTTGCAGGGGGGTTTTTAGCAGCCCAGCCCCGCATGAGGAGGCCCAGACTGTCTTCGCTCCCAGATTCAGGAAGGGGAGAGAAGGTGCAGAGCCACCGCCGGGGAGCCAGAGCTGATTTTCTGCTGACCCAGCTGAGGTGAGATCGCGCAGCTCATCGGCCTGAGATCTTAATGACATCAACTGCTCCTGGAAGAGCCAGGGAAGGACCCACAGAGCCTCCCCCAAGGGCAACCAACGCAGGGAACTGGTGCCACACAGCACCAGTCACCCTCCTCCCCACCAACGCACACACTGAAACAGTCCCAAAAAGGTAAAAAAAAAACAAAAAAACCACACCAAAAAGCACCCTGCTTTTTAAAAATAGTGAGGTCTATAAGGAGCTGAGCACATTCCTGAGTAGGTGGGGAATTATTATTATTATTATTATGACTTTGTGCTCACAGGGTCCAAGACCTCAGATGACTTGTTTGTGCCCGGGATGAATTTTTGCAGACTCATTATAAACCCTTGAAAAGCGGGGTTTGTAAGGTCAAAGAAGAACTCCCATTAACTGTAGCCCAGCTAGGGATTGCCAGTACAATCTCTCTCTGCCGTTTATGCATATTCAATAAGGCCAAGAGGAAGCTCCTTTGCTTTATTTCCACATCATTGTGCTGATGCTGAGCTAACCAAATAAACAAACTGAAGAGAGGGTGGGGAGGAACAGAGAGGCTCAGGGAAAGAAAAACAAAACACAAATGCCTGGCTCTCTCCCTCATGAAGCATGCAAATAAATTCTGCAGACTTTGAAGTCAGGAGATCTCGGCAGAGATGAAAATCCCCCTGGGCTGGATGGCTCACCAGGGGCAGGGCTCGGGAGTTTTTTGGGTGTCGTGGTACAGAGCTGCAAAGGATGGGCAGGATAAACCTTGGTACCTTGACACCTGACTGAGACCTGGCTCAGGGATTTGCAAGCAGAAACACGACCCTCTGGGCTCTCTAATCCCCCCTCCTGGCACTGTGAGACCACAGACTCTTCAGACACTTCACAGCAACGTTCCCTCTCAAGCACCGGGAACATTCCCGAGTTTCTGGCTTGGAGGCACTGCTGGATCCAGGCAGGAAACCACCCATGGAGATGGACAGCTCATAGCTGGGCTCCTTCACCCCTGAGAAGTCACTAACACCCCATCTATCCTCCATCCCCCTGGGGAATCCAGGGGAAGGGCCCACCAGAAGGTCCAGGAGAAGCTCAGCAGGGCTCAGCAAAGTTCCCCTCCGTTCATTCCAAAGCAGCTGGTCCAGGGGATGCTGGCACTGCCTGAACACACAACAAATCCCTGCTCCAGCAGCAAATCCCTGACCTGAGAGGTGCTGGGAAGAGCAGCCTATCCCTGCAGACACCTCTCCCCACAGAGCCCCTGAGGTGGAGGGCACTGTTGGCCACATCAGAGCATCTCCCGTGGCTCCCCATCACCTGCAGCTTGTCCACACAGCCCCTCGTCAGCTGCACGCACAAACCACGCCACCTCCTCGTGTCCCTACACGTTTCTTCTGGTAGAATCCCACAGAATCCCTCCCCAGGCTCCATTATCAGGGAAGGATTCGCTCAGGGTTTTTCTTCTTGTAATTCTGAAGCCCGAGTGACACCAACTGCTGCTACCGAACCGCTGGCACGCGCACAGCCAGCAGCCTTCCCTTCTCATCCTCGCAAAAGCAAACCCTTTCTGTTGGCACGTTGGCTCTCTCTAACCCAGCTCTGATCCGTTTCCACCTCCAAATCATTAAAGATAATAAATAAGCCCAGCCTCAGTGTGAGGAACCTTCACATAATCACCTATCTCCCCTCGGATCAGCACTCGGCCATTACACTTCTATTTTCTACAGCTTAACTAGGAAAGCCAGCACTGAACTCTGCCCCTTATCCCACAGCTATTTATTGCCCACATTCTGCTATTTATTTCCCAAAATAGTCCCTTTTGGGTGGATTTAATGAAAAATCCAAATAAATTAGGCCTGTTGGAACATGTTGAGCTCCTGTTTTCTCAGCCTTCCAAGCAGCATTAGGAGGGAAGGCTTCCCTACTGGGCACCCATCTTCTGCACATAAGCTGAGGTGATTTGACCCTCAAGCTTAGACCCATCTGAGTATTTCAGTGATAATTAGGCCCTCCCATCAGGCACAGAAGCAAAACTCACCTGCCTGACATCCCAGCTCTTCCTCGGGTCTGATTTCTGTAAAGGCAGCACGTGGCAAAATTCCTGCTGCATCCATCCCTGCCCACTGGGGTTCCTGCCTTGCTAACTGCCCAGCAAGGAGGAAGAGTCCTCCCTTTATGTTTACACCTGCTGCTCATTTACACTCGATTTACGTCCGGGCCATCAGACCCACCATCCCCAGACCTCCTGATTTTCAACACCTTTGCTCTGTTTCTTTTCTCTCTGAAGAATTCAATCACTGCTAATTCACTGCAGGGGGGGATTGCCAGCTCTGTCCCGTCCATCAGCTCCTCACTGTGACCAGCATGGAATTGTTCTATCCATGGAAGGTGTCCCTGCCCATAGGGAAGGAGATGAGCTTCAAGGTCCCTTCCAACCCAAAGCATTTCGTGATTCTGTAATCTGGCCCTCCGCCTTCATCACCAGCAACTCCCACATCCAGCCCATCCACTGTGGCACACCAAGTCTTCCGCAGGCACCAGGACAAACATGGAAATCACTGTAACATTAACTGTCCCTCCCAGCCATGTCCCACAGAGCAGGTGAAAAGTTATCACAGGGATCCTTAAAACTGCTCCGTTACCTCCTCACAGGTTTTACAACTTTTTTCCTCTCTCCAAGCCCCCCATTTTTCCATGGCAGTGTTAGTATCTCCCCTGAGGGTTCAGCTGGAATTTCCAGTCTCCTGAGCACGGGCACAGCTCTGCAGCATTCCCAGGGTCTCCTTTCTGGACAAAGCTCTAAGCCGAGTTTTCCACTCCTCTACAAAGCTTTCCTCCTGGAGTTGCTCATACCCCACTGATTTCTCTGTCTCAGCAACCCTCTCCAAGCTGTTCTCATCTTGTTCAACCCCAATTCTACTGTTCCTCCTGTCCACACACACAACAAGAGGCTCCTTGTTTTAACAGATTCCTCAGCCTTTATGTGCTGCCTTAGAACCATTCCCCCCCCTTCCCCAGAACAGAAAACATTTCTGAGAAGACTTGCAAAACTTTTGTCTTGCCTTGTTGTGGCTTCCTGGAACCACCAAAAAAAAAAAAAAAAAAAAAAAAAAATACATCAAACCTGACCCTAACAAGTGCTGCCCACGAAGATCTCCCCCCAAAGTCAGGGAGAATCGATACCTGCACCTCAGGCACATCATCAGGCCTTTAAAAAGGGCAAGACATCGACTGCCTGCACATACTTTAGCGCTGACCAAAACCAGAATAAAGCTTAAAGTGCCTTGAAGAAGATGAAGTTCCTTGGGGGAGGGAGTTCTTCTCCACCAGTTTGGCCCAGTCATGTCTGATTTTGAGCATCCATCTGCTCCTTCATCCCTTTTGTCACCCCTCCTCTCCCCTGCTTTTCCTCTTCTGACACCAAAGCCCATCCTTCCACCCACCAACCCATGCAGGCTCAAGCATCACCCCATAGAAACACACAGCTGCTCCTCCAGCTAGAACAGCCCAAGCCCTTTCCTGGTCTCCTCTGTCCCATTTTCACATGGAAAAAGAGCAGCTCTTCCCAAGAGGACGAGGAGCCTAAACTCACATGGCCAGAGCAGCTCCCGTGGCAGAACACAAAGACCTTCCATCATAGGCAGATTCTCTCCCACCAGAACTCCTGCAATCAGCCAGGATTTAGCTGAGGGTTTTCCCAGCTCCTGGGTGAGTTTCAAGTTCACTTTCTGCTTTTCCATCAAACAAAGACATCAGGGTGAGCACCCACAACACACGGGAGATGCAATTCCCTGGCACATTTAAGCTTTCAGGAGAGGTAAGTCTGGAGGCAGCACTGCCCATACCTGTCTTGCTGCTCCCTGAAGACCAGGTCCCTCAAACCATTGTCCATTCGCTCCCAGATTGCTGAGTGCTCCTTGGCATCGAGGTGTCCAGGCCTTTGCCAGCCCACATGACTCCTTGGCTTATTTTCCTTGCACAGCTTGCAAAAGAAACCTCCAGCAAGAAACTTGCAGCAGCAGCTCTGCCTCTGTCCCTCTCAGAGCTGCAGGCAGCTGCTCCAAATCCCCCACTTACAACCAGCCCTGCACAGGTGATTCTTTTGAGGGAGATGTTCAGCTCTTTGCCCCAGCTCTGCTCTGGCCTCACCCACAGCCCTTCATTTTGGGGTTCACCCACCTCAGGCCCCCTCTTCCCACCCCCAAGAGCAGAAGCACCAACGCCACAGGAGCCAGACCGCAAAGGGTTAAGAGAAATGGCCATTTAAAAAGGAAGAGAAAAGAGCATTCTCCTTCCCTGTGCTGACACTCTCTCTGCTCAGCACAGCCTGTCAGCTCCCTGTTCCCCCATCCCAGCTCCAGCTGTCTCATCTCAGGGTATGATTTCACATCAGGTGTGGGGAAAGCACCACCTGCAAACCAAGAACGAGCCACACAGCAACTTTCCCAACTTCTGCCTTCGTTGATCGGGCCCAGCCTCGAAATGGAAACCGGGAGGGGAAGGTTCTGCCACTCGCCATCTATTTCTCTACCCAGATGGTTCCCTTCAAATACACAGCTTAATATACATAAATACTAAAGCAGACTTGCATCAAGACACGTTAAAAATGCCTTGGCACGGTGGGAGCCTCACTGCAGATGGCTCCTACCCCTGTGCGAAACAAGACTAAAGCAAACCATGGCAGGAAAGCACCCGGCACAGTCACATCCACCTCCTACCTGTGAGCACACACGTCTGAGCACCCAGGAGCTGGTTGCTGGGTGCTGTCAGCTCCACAGGAGAGCCAGAGACTCCAGAAGGATGCTCCTCGCTCTCCCAGCGCCGTAGACTGCCGGCTGCCAGCCCAGGGAAGCAGGGGAGGCTCTGCTCTGCGCTCGATGCAGCGGTCACATCCAGCCGGGATGTGGCTGCTGAGCGGCTTCCCGGAGAAAAGGCTGAGACAAAGGGCTGGTTCCTGCTTGGGGGGGATCTCCCCTGGTGGTGGTGGGGCTGCTGGAGCCCACCAGTGCTCCGTCAGAACGGCCGGGATGCGGTGGCTGAGCTGTCCCTCAGCATCCCCCGCCAGCGGGAGGTCCCCAGGGAGGCAGGGACAGCGCTGGAGCCTCCAGCCAGCAGCACCTCCCCGCAAAGGGGACTGGGAGGCGAGGCAAACCCCCGGTTTTGTTCAGTTAACTCCCCCCAGGGTCACAACCTTGAGGTCTCGACCCTGTGAAAGGAGAGAATCCCGGCTGATGGGCGATGAGCCGAACGGCGCTCGCAGCATCCCTCACCGACGCAGAGCCCCGGCCCGAGCCGCGGCTGTGCCAGAGTTCAGGCACAGCTCACGCGGAATAAAGTTGGGCCTAGGAAGAGGTTTCTGCGTGGAGTTTTCCCCCCAGTGCCCGGGCTCAGCGCTGCTCGTTCGTTAAGAGGAGTCAGGGCAGCGTCAACCCCGCACGTCTGCGCACACAACCAGCCCCTCGCACATTCTGAAGGCAAATGATTCCCCAGCACAACTCCACCGGCACGCGTTCCAGAACAATGAGCCTTTTCTTTCCGATCCAGAGCCCGAGAAAAAAAATCTTAGTTAGAGAGCGTTTTCCTCGCTGCCTGGCACGCAGGGATGCGAGCACAGCGGTCCGCGGGGAGCATCCCCGCCGGCTGCCCACCGCATCCCGGGGATCGCTCCCAGCTCATCCACAGGAGTTGTAGTCACCCCCCTCCCCGCGCCCCGAGAACTTCAGCTCCGCTGAAAAGCCGGAGCGTGGCATTTTTCAACTCTTGGTGCGCTAAAAACACCGCAAAGGGCTGGTCCCGAAGTCCTCCAGCGAGTGGAGGGGGCGGCCGGGGGGCACCGTCCGTGGGTCAGGAGGGGATGGATATGAACGGGAGGGGGCTGAATGCGGCCGGGGAAGGGGTGATCGTGGCCGGGGGGGCCAGCCAGCGGCTGCGGCTCCTCGCTCCGAGCGCTCCCGGCCCCGCGGCTCCGCAGCGGCGGCTCCCGGGGGCCGGGGCGAGCATCCCGCCGGGGGGGACCCCCGGCCCCGCCACCCCGGGGGGAGCGCTGCCCGCCGCCCGCCAGACCCCCCCCTCACCCCCCATCCATCCCTCCATCCCTGCCTCCCCTCCATCCCTGCCCGCTCGTACCTGGGCTGGGCTCTGCCCGCGGCTGCTCCGGCCCCGCTCCGGCAGCGGCGGCCGCGGGTCCCCGGCGGCGGGCGGGGGCACTGCAGGGGGCGGGGGGCGGCGGCCCGGGCACGGCGGGGACCCCCCCCAAAAAACGGGCGGGGCGGCGAGGGAGGGATGGAGAGGGGGTACGGGGAGAGAAAGGGGGCTGGGGAGGGACGGGGGGAAGGGGCAGGAGCGAGGGATGCGGGGAGGAGGGGGGGACAGGGCAGGATGGAGGGATGCAGGGAGGACAGCAAAGGGAGGATGGAGGGAAGCAAGGAGCGGGAGAAGGGAGCTGGGAAGGAGGGCGGAATGGCAGGAGACTGAGGATAGGGGGAGCGCAGAAACTGGGATGGGGGAAGCACAGGAAGATGGGATGCAGGGGTCTGGGGAGGGAGGGCAAAGGGCAGTGGGGCACTGGAATTATTCCTTCCAAAACTGACCCGTTTTCCTAAGGCCAAACTAAACACTCCCAGTTGGGATAATCGGCGTTGGGAAGGCTGTGCTTTCTCCCCCACATCCCAAATCCTTCTTTTGCTTTAGGACTCTCCAGGGTTCTTTCCCTGTGTGTTCCCTCCCTCTGCCCTCCCTGAGAAGGACACACGGTGAGCCACTTTTGACCTCGGCTGCTAAAATCTTCATGTCCAATGTTAACCTGCTCCTTGTGCCCTGAACAGCAACGCAGGCTGGGAAAAAAAGCATCATCCAGCACTGGGAGACTGGCAGGAGTGGGACAACCAGAGCCACGGCAGGGTGTGAGGCTGGGAAATGCTGCACCAGCCAGAGCTGAGGCGTCCCTGTGCTGCTCCAACCTCCCCTGCCACGCTGCAGTTTTGTTTTCCTGTTTATTTGTTTTTAACGGCGAGAAAAGCGAAGCTTTTAAACCATCAATTAATTGGACTCTCGCATTAAGAGCAATGAACTATTATTTGACAGAAATTCATCTTCCCCTCCTGCTGAGAAGAAATAAGCTGGAGGAAAAGAATCAGCTTCAGAGGAGAAAAATAAAACGCCTCTGCTTCAGAGACAAATTACTCATGAGATACACAGGTAACAGGCATGGGGTGCTTTGAGCTCATCCCTTTTACACATCATTTCCCTCAGGACAACAGCTACAAGTCATCCTGCTTTGTGACTGATCCCCAGGCCTTTGCCCCAGTGCCCCTGCCCAGCAGGCCATCCCAAGCATTTATTATTCTGGGAATAGAAGAGCATTTCCCTGTGTCTGGGCTGAATTTGCTTTTAATTTATGGTTGTGTCCCTCAAGGTCCAGATTCTCACCTGCCTGGGCTGCAGCTCAGTGCTGAAGGTGAAGTGGGAGGGACAGGAGCATCATCCGGGTGGATCCTGCATCCTCCTCCCTCTCCTGCCTTGTGCAACCACCCCACTCTCTTTCAGACCTCTTTTGCCCAGTTCAGGTCCATCTCTGCCCTTCACACCATTACTGGAGCCTCAGCCTTGCTGTTGTGCACTTAGGAGGGAACTTCAGACCCGGGAAAGCAAATCCAAGGCCTCCACCCCAAGAACTCCACGGCAGAGCAAAATCACAAAAGAAATCCAAGGTTTCCAAACCGCCTCCTGCTGGGAAGTGTTACGTGGGGAGAGCAGGGGGAGGGAAGCCACCCAACTAATTTTAAAATAGAGCTTGGTCACTTTATGAATGAGGTGATCTGGCACAGTTCCCTGCCAAAGCAAGGGAGTTTGGTGACCTAGAAAATCCCGTTCCTGGGGATGGAAGTGTTGTCGTTGTGAGACTATAAATCCGAGTGTTACGGAGGGTTTGGGATCCTGCTTAAACTCAGGGGCACAGAAAGGCAGGGAAGAGATGCTGGTACTTCAGAAAGCCCTCAGGGACAGAGCACTGATCCCCCACCAGCCAGCCCTGAAAGCTCCTGCCCTGGGAATTGCTGCCAAGGTGCTCCCCAAGGTCAGCAAGGCAAGAAGGTCTTAAAAATCCAGTTTATCGTCCAAAACAGAAGCTCAAAACTACGGTACTATTGCAGGTCCAGCTCAGCCCAGCCCCAAACACCCTTTGGGGTCTCAGCCCAACCCCAAACACCCTTTGGGGTCTCAGCCCAGCCCCAAACACCCTTTGGGGTCTCAGCCCAGCCCCGAACACCCTCTCCCCTCCCCAGCAGCAGCTCTGCCAGCTGAGCCCCTGCAGGGTGTAGGAAAAGCCCGCGGTGATGCATATGGATGAGTCTGCCCCAATTTCCACGAGCAACAGGCTGTTTGTTCCATGGGATAATCCAACACCTCCAGATCCAAACATCTGGGGGGAACAGCCAGCGCCCTGCTTACCTCATGGCCTATCAGATACCCAAGCAATTAAATGATCTTCTCCCTCTCAGTTGCACCAAGAGGGGCTCTGATCTCAAAACTGACGTGAAGTTGAGCTGTGAATCACTGAAAACTGCCACATCTCTCTTCATAGGTGGCTACATTTCAGCAGCACAGTAAATAACAGTCCCACTGTAAGAAGGAGTCAGTCAAATGCATCAAGAAGTGAGGGGGATAAAACTTAAGGGGATAAAAGATGCTGCAAAAGGCAAGATTCCTCTTTTTACTGAAATACAAAAAAAATAAAAATAAACCTATTATGTGCGTGCCAGGTTTTTCCTTTAAGGTTCATAACAAGTTTCTATTGGTAATAGAACACGTCCAAATTAGATAATTTTATAGATAAGAACAGCTTTGAAGGAAGTGGTTAGGGGAGTAAGTATCTTGTGGTAGTTACATAAAAAAGCCCATCTAATTATATATATATATTTAGATAGCTCAAAGAAGTTAGTAGGATGAGTTAGATAAATAAGGAACATTTTGTGGAACAGTTTGTTTGCCTTCCCTTTCATGCAAAAGAAAATGTGTGTGAATTTAAACGAGCTCAAGTCAGGAATGGCATCTGCCATCCTGATGCAAAATTTGGGAGGATACTCACAGTCCCATCTGAAGAGGCTGCTCCACACCTTTATTCCCAGTGCTGAAAGCAAGCCCTTCCTTTAATTGCCATTTAATCTCATAAATACACATGTGGTTGGTGCCCAAAGCTCCCAAAAGAGACGGCTCACACCCCCTCTCAGGTGCTGCTCACGCAAGTCAGACAATCCTGGGGGACCAGAGCACTGAAATAAGGTTCCATTTTGGAGATGCCATTTTGGTGCCATTTTGGAGATGGAAAACCGAGG
The DNA here is from genome assembly GCA_035584735.1 of Pseudotriccus pelzelni. NCBI lineage: Eukaryota > Metazoa > Chordata > Aves > Passeriformes > Tyrannidae > Pseudotriccus > Pseudotriccus pelzelni. The sequence continues at coordinate 4,581,750 of JAWMRA010000063.1, forward strand.
CCTGGAGCAGCGACAGGATTTCAGGAAGGCCACACTTGGGTAGCAAATCTCAGAACCGACCCCACCTCTGGTCACAGCCCTGAGCTTTCACAAGGACATCCATCCCCTCAAACAATAAACATTGGACTCATCATTTGCAGTTTATCTTCACTTGCATCCCAGTTCCCCTTGCTTTTTTTGGTGCTCTCTTTGTAATTACTGCCATCAAAGCATGTTTTCCCCTCTATGTGTTCATTCCATTCACACCCCAAAGGAAAGGCAAAAAAACCCCCAAAACAACCCACCAGCAGCACCAACCTCACAGAACCCACCTCTCTTTGAAATGTGAAAGATGAATGAAAGATGAAGAGACTTTTGGGGGAGAAAAGATTAAGAAGAGGGAGGAATGAAGAACGAAATGACTTCAGATCCCACGAGCAGGTTGGTCCAAGGACTAAGGACGGGACCTCCCATCCCTGTAACTGGAGCCTCTGCTCTGCTGGGACTCACTCCGGGGCAGATTTATCTGCCCTCAAACCTCCACCACTAATAATTCCATGGAGAGTTAAGAAAGGAGAGCAGGGAGACAGATGAGCCACAGCTCAGCAGTGACAGGGGCAGCTTTATTATGGCACAACAAAGAAATTGCAGAGGAGAAAAGATGAGTTCACTAGAAGCTGCAATTGAGGCTATTTGACTCCTGCTGCATGCACACACTAAAATGATGATGATGAATGGGTCAGAGGGGCTTCTGAAACGCTGTGAGCTGCCTTCTTCCAGGGCAGAAGTTACCCAGAAACAAACAAGCAAAAAGAAGTCAGTGTTTGGAGGTGAAATGCTGGGTTAAGGGCGTGCAGAGGAGAACATGGAACGGGCAGGTCCATCATGGAGTTTTTGTGGGGAACAGCAAACACACACCAGAACTGCCAGAGGAAAGGGAGGACGCTGCTCAGTGTTCATTAAACTTCACTTTTGAAGGGAGATGGGAGAAGGAGAAGGAGCAGAAACCTCCAGCAAGATTTAAAAACGCCACGAAGACCCACAGAGAAGGGTTTAATCTCCTCCTCGCGAAGGTCAGAGGGAAGAAAATGGAGTTACATCAAACACATCTTTATGAAACTACAGAGAAAGGGTGCTTTCAAACTCAGCTGACAAAAGCAGAACACAAAGCTTTCTCCTCTCCGTGCTAAGTCAGAGCTGAGATGTTGTTTTAGCACCAGAAGTGGGATCTGAATTGAAGCTTCAAGAAGCAGAAGGAAGGAAGATGTGCTCATTAATATCCCAGTATAACAATAACCTCAGATAATATGAATTATTGCAAAGCCTCCAGAGAGCTGATAGAAATGTAGATTTACTCTCCCATCCATGGAGCTCCACTTGGTGCAGTTTATTCAGCAGCACTGAGTAAATATCAACAAGAAGGTTAAAATATTGATCAGGGAAAATACTTCATGCTGAACGAGCCTCAGACATCTGGAATCAAACAAACTGCTGCAAGAAAGTGGCAGAGATATTTTGGGCCTTTTATTCTGCCAAAAGCCCAACTGATGATTTGCAGCTGTAAACTCCCATCTGGTGAGGAAGAAGGGGAAAAAAAAATTCAGCTTCTGGACAGAAAGAAACCCTGCTTGGTTTTTAGTTTGGGGTGTGGAGAAGCGCAGGAAGGGATCTGTACCATTTCCAGCAAGGAACACACTTGGAATCAAATTGTTAAGGGTGGAAAAGCCCTTTAAGAGCATCAGGTGCAACCATCACCCAGCACCACCAAGTTCACCACTAAACCTTGTCCTCAAGTGCCACATCCACAGGTTTTTTGGCGATTCCAGGGACGGTGACTCCACCACTGCCTTGGGAAGGGGTTCCAACGCTTGACAACCCCTCTGTGGAGAAACCGTCCTTAATACCCAAACCCAACCTCCCGCTGCACAACTTCAGGCCGTTCCTTAAGTTTCCTTCCCCCAGGACTGTTTTCCAAGAAGTGGCCAGGTGAGTTAACGGGGCTGGAAACCAACCTATCCGCAGCCCTCTCAGCTCCAAAATCCCTCTCCTGGTGCAGCCTTATTTCCCCCCCTTGGCTGCACTTTTCTCCTGCCCCAACCTTCCCAGGGCAGAGCTGCAAGTGCCACCAAAGCTTTTGGCTGCCTGAGCCTCTCCCCTTCAGCAGCTCCCCAACCCTCCTCCTTAAACAACAGGTGCCTAAAGGAGTTTTTGGAAGATTTGTTAAGCCAACAGACATATGCTCTGCATCACTCCCCGTGCTCATCTCCTTGCCTGATCGGAATTTTGGATCACACTCCGAGGAAACACATCCAAGTTTGCAGCTTGTGGGTGCTGTTGTGCCCTGCCTGGGTCCATCTCTCTGGTGATAAAATTTACCCACCCACCCCACCCCACCCCAACCATCCAACCAACTGGCAAAGAACACGTGCCAGGGACTGGACAATTTCCATTTCATAAATATTTTTGAAAGAGGAACAGCAACAATCTAAAATCCACTGGGCTAATTGATAAAAAGGGAAATTATAGATATTTTTCAGCAAAAAAAAAAAAAAAAAACCACAACCCAAAACCAAAACAAAACACAACAACCCAAGGCTGTCCTTGCTGAAAAGATGTTTTTCTGGAACAAAAAGCATGTCCATAATACATCAAATACCGTAACCCAAAAACGACAGGAACCCATCTGCAATGAGATTCCTCCAATCCTCTTGTGCCTTCTCCCCTATCTGTGGCAGGCAGCAAGGAGAGATTAATTCCATGATGGTGGATGTGAAACAGCCCTAAAAGATGCAGCTCCTTTCCCTCCCACCCCCAGCTGGGATTTGGGGGCAGAGGCTGCAGAAGACACAAAGCTCGGATTTTTCTGAGCTGCTCATTTTGCATCATTTATTTACAGCAACACAGTAAAGGGAACATATAAAATAACATTTAAATAGGCAAAACACGAAGAGCATCATTAGGAAAGCGTAATAGAGCTCAGATTACCAATTATAATAAAGTAATAAAGTAATCTCTCAAGGAGCTTCATCTACAAACTGCGGAAGGGGAAGGAGAAAAAAAAAAAGGAAAAAACCCTCTAAATTTTCAGAAATACACTTGATTTTGTTTGTTCTGTATTTTGGTGTTGTTCTTAATTTATTTTTGTCAGCTTGTCTATCAAAAGTGTGACTGCACCACTTCCCAGGGAAGTCAGAAGCTAAAGCAGGAATGTCACTAATGACAAGGATACAGGTAAAGCATCCTCTGCAGAGAATTCAACAAAACCCAGGCTTTGGCACAAAACTCTCAGCACAGATGTTCCCTATTAAAAACATTTGCAAGTTCCCTCAGCAGCAAGTTCTACTTTCACTTCTCCTGTAACTTTTTATTTGATCCCAATGGAGGGGGGAAAAAATATCCTGCAAGAAATGGGAATAAAAAGCCTCCAGTGAGAGGCAAAGCGGTGTCACAAAATTCCTGGGGGTCACTGTCTCCACTGTCCCAAAAGCAGGCACCAGGCTGGAGTTTCATCACCTAAAAACTCCTAATTGGGGAAAGCAGAGCAATCTAAACATGTATAAGGAAGATGAATCGCTTTAGGAACCAGAAGCAAACTATGATTTAAGCCCAACAGACTCTGGATAACATTTGATATGAAGCTGCAGCCTCTAGTTGGGCAGCAAACACTTGCAGAGAATTCCTCATTTCAGGGGAAAAATTAGTCCAACAACACTTAAATGATAAATATTTGCAAGATCCTGAGGTGTAATATCCTGTTGAATTAAGGTAATGTCATAATAAGGTAATTCATGCTCCTACACCAACAGTTCCCAACCACCCAAATTCCGTTTTACAAACAACAATAAGCTCATGAATGAATAAAAATCAATAATGCCTCTGGTTTCCTTTCAAATGGCAATGCTGGAAACTTGAAAGCGACCCCCAGAGCAGGAAAAGAACACAAAAGTACCTTGGAACCGAAAGCAGAACTCGGGGCTCAGATTTAACTGTCCAAGAGCATCAGATGAGCCAAAGCCTGACAAGTGACAGCTTCGCTGGGCTGTTGAAAGTGTTCATTAAATTGCTGTCAGCGAACAAGGAGTGAGACATCAGGCAACAGCAGCCACGCCGCACCCAAGCAGGAAGGGCAGAATCGCATTTCCAAGTCGCATTTAGGAACTGCAGCGTCGGGCAGAGCAGCCCCGAGGGGTGCAGGGCACGCCCAGGGGCACCTCTTGCCTCGGGGGCGTCCCGAAGGGCCACTCCGAGCTTGGAGCAAGTGGGACGCGGGTGGTTTGATTTTCCTGCAGCTGGAGGTTTGGATGCAGCGGGAAGTCGGTTTGTTCTCCCGCAGTTGGTGTTCTGTGCTAATTCATCACCCAAGGGACGGCACAGGGACTTTGTTACTGCGCGTTATTGTGTGTGGCAAGAACCACACACCTTCCAAAGGAGCTCCCACTCTCCTGTCACTGCATTCCCCGAGCTCTTTTTTTGCCCTGGATTGGCAGGATATTATTTATACACCAAATTCAGACACCTCTGGGGTTTCAGCCTTCATGAAACACCAACCAGAGGAGTAAAGAAGTGCAAATCCAGCGCGTGATGGGCACAAAACCACTGAATACTCACTGCTCTGGAGCTTCCATTCTTTCAGGAGGCACATCTGACTTCACAACAAGCCTAAATTAATTCATTAACTAACTCACTAACCAGCAGAAATTCAGTCAAGGCACTTCAACCTCTACAAAACTCCCCAAGGAAAAATCTCCTTTGCCATTACCCCCACTCTGTCCTGCCAAACACTCCAGGCAATTCCAACCCCTCCCTCCCAAAAAAAAAAAAAAATCCACCAGACAAAAGGTTATTTCCTTTAAGCTTATTTAATGATATTTGAAACGCTTAAATTTTCTATTTCCCAGATCCTGAAAACAGATTTTTTTTTTTAAGTGACCAATATTTAATTCCAGAAACATACAACCTGATCAGCTAAGTCATAAAAGAGCTATTTTACAAACATACATCTGGATAATTAGAACAATAAAGTCTTTTTTTAGACATTCAAACATGATCAGTAAAAATACAGGATTATTAATAAAGATTTTTGTGTATTTTTTTTTTAAAGAATACTTCCAGATTTCTTTTTTTTTTTCTTCTCTTTAAAGTAAATCTCTGTTAAGAGTACATGATTGTATGTTGTACAAAGAAAATAAAAATATTCTAGTATGAAGAGAGCTCCACAAGATTTAATTCAAAATAAAACAGCAGTGTTTTGGCTGCAGTATCCCTTTTGCAGTACATCTGCTTGTCAGTTGGCACCTTTGGGGAGGGGGAGGGAATTGAGGGATTTCTTTGGGGAGAAATCGACACCAGACACCAGGAGATTGTGGGTCTGATATTCAGACCCCTATTCCAAAACCAGGGACAGTTCTCTGTACATCAGGATATCCCAGTTTTACGAAATAAAAACTGGGAATAGGCTGGGTGCTGCCTGAAAGCTGCCCCAGGTCATCCAGACTTCTTCACTCCTGAGGTTTCCTCATCCTCCTGGCTGATCCCACCCTTAGGGTGCTAAAGGAATCTCCCCTCCCTGCACAAAGGGCATGTTCAGGAGACCCAAATGATCCAACACCAGCCCAGCATTTGCTCTTCCACGGGAGAAGGAAATTCCCATTCCAAAGAATCCAATTGACCTTTTTTTGCTTGTCCATGAACTGTGTAACAGCAGAAGTGACCTCTCAGAGGATGGTTCCCACACTACAAATTTGTTCCCAAATTAAGAAACCCTTGTTATTCTTCTGTTTGGGGAAGGGGAGGGAAAAAAAAAAAACCCGCACAACCAACCCTCAACTATTTGGGAGGAAAAAAATCCCAGAGAACAGTGTCCTGCTCTACTATCCAGTCTGGATGTGGGAATGTACAATCCATCAGCAACCAGAGGAGGAATGCCCCGTTTGGGAGGAGCTGAACCAAAACCCAACCGGGGCAGAGCTCAGAGTGTCGTTTACGTCGCCCATAAAACTGGGTTCAAATTTAGGCTTCTCCAACATCCCTTCGAGCTCTCTGGCCATGCCAGCTGGGACAAAGGCACCCAGCGTGGGTGTTCCCCGTGCACACCTGGAGAGGTGACGGGGACAGCTCTGCACCTTCCCCTCCCCTGTGCTACGCATTAAGGAGGGGGAGAAAACTCACTCCAAGGACGAGGCCACGCAAATACTCTGCATTCCCAGCTTTTCCCACTGCTGCTACACCTGTCAGGGACGAAACAAAGCAGTGGTGGAACCATGGGCCACCAGGAACCTCGGAGAAAACCAGCCCACCAGGGATTTTGTCTTCAGTCACAAGGAGCGAGTACAAAGCGGCCAGGCCTTCCCAGGCTCTTCCTTTAAAGCCAGACTAAGCTCTCTCTATTCTAGAGTTCAGGGATAACTTCCCATCAACAGTGGAAGCCTCTGGAAAGCTTTCAGGTCACAAAAACTGCTCCTGGTTCTGGAGTGTGGGGTTGCAGCTGATGGAGGGGAACTGGGGTGGGGGGAAAAGGGTCTCAAACACCAAGTCTGGCTCTATCCCAGTCCTCCTCCTGGCAGGATCCATGGCAGCATCCTGGTTTGGGGGATTCTCAGAGGAAGTCTGGACGTTTGTAACCAAAGGAACCGCGTGGCTGAGGTGAGGAGGGAAGTGCTGGGGTAATACTGACAGTAAATCTCACCCAAGGAAGAGGAAGGTCCTGCCAGCCTGGAAGAGAACCCTTGGTTTTGTGTTGGCAGTGTAATGGTGCTTTGTGCAACTGGCTCTTCGGACAAGAGGAACCCCCCCCTGCTCTCTAAACTTCCACATCAGGCCCAAAATCACCTGGGCTGCCTCTGCCCATCGTCACATGAACTCTTCCTTGCGTGTTCCATGAGGAGGAATAAGATCTGCTGATGTTCTCACAGACAAAGGACAGATCTGTTTTCTTGCCAGCTGCTAAAATGTTCCACTTAGAGGAGCAGGGAGTGGGATCTTGACAGTGACAGCGACCAAAGGCAGATCCTCAGCACTTCCTGATGCTCTGACTGTCAGTGGGATGCACGGGCTCGGCTTGCTGCTCACCTTGGCTTCCTCAAACAGTTTAAAACTTGGGGAAGAGGGTGCAACAGAGACTTCCCTACACACCTTCCACCAGCAGCCCTACTCATGGTGCCTGTGGTATCAGGGACAGCTTGAACCACCCCGTGCCAGGCAGGAGCTGCTGCCCTGGGACCAACCTCAGCTGGTCCAGCGTCAACTCTGTGATAACCTTTTTAACATCCTATTCCCAGGCTGGAAGGAATTCCAACAGCAAACCCCATTCCAACAACAAACCCCATTCCAACAAGCCTAAGGAAGTCCCAGAGAGCTGTTTCAGCCTTCTCGGATTTGCAAATCTCTGTTTCAGTGAGAACACGTTGGCACAAATTAGTTTAAAAAAAAAAACAAACGAACCAAGCCCACCCCCAAAAAAAAAAAACCCCCAAAGCCCACCCCAAGCCCTCAGCAAGACATACTTTCAGGTACTAAAACTTACTGGCCCTATAATCAGCAGTACCTGTGGCTAACTCCAATGGCAGCCCTTTTTCATTCAGTAGTGAATCAGGGGCAGAGCTGCCCCACATCTTTGAAACACTTCTGGGTTTGCTTTTTTTTCTTTTTTTTTTTTTTTTTGATCCAGAGAAGAGTTACAAAAGTGCTGCAGGTCCAAGTATTTTTATCACTTTACAAAGGAGACAATGATCAAAGCCAACAAAGTCAAGAAAAAAAAATAAAAATTAAACCTCTCTTTCTCCTCTCCCAGCCTGATCTTGCAAGTCAACGAAGGAGTGGGAAAGGGGAAGAGGAAAACTCGCCCATCTCAAGTGCCTGGATTTCCAGTGCATGGAAAATTCTTGTTACACAGGCGGTGACAGGAGCAATTCCCATGCAGTTGGTTGAAATACAGGGTAATTCCAGCCACAAGTCATCCTAACACCTTCGTAAGTAGCTCTTGGCACGGCAGTTTGAGTTGCCAGCAGGGAGTGCAGAGTCCAGTCCAGTGAAGTGAAGATACACCTGCACACAGGTAACACCCTGGCCCCTCACCCCTGACCCAGGATGGACCACGTGCAGGGGGCTAGAACTGTCACTACCCAGTTCAAACAGAACAAAACAAAACAACAACAACAAAAAAAAAGGCAGATTAAAAAATTAAAATGTGCTTTTGATACACGGAATGAAGTCAAATAAATACATTGATTTTTTTTTAAATGTCTAAATACATTTTTTTTATATCCTACACCCAAAGCTCTGTACATTTGGTTTGGTTTTTTTTCTTTTTTTTTTTTTTTCTGTTCTGAAAAATGAATTTCTGGTAGCAAGGAGAGGAGCAGAATAGAATAGACTCCCTCACTGACAAGATAGTGCAGATGCCCCACAGGAAAAGCACCCCATGCCCACTTTGCTAAAGTCTGGTTTGTGTTTGGATGGTCCAAACCCTCTTGTCTCAGAGTCCACAGGGAAGACAGCGGGTGCTGTGTCCTGATACTCTTCATCCCATCTTCAGCCACTCCTGAAAACACGACTAGCTTTTGTCTGGGGGAGGGAAAAAGAGGGGGGGGGGGAAATGCGGTGAGAGACAAATGTCTGACACTTCTGAACACTCCTGCGACACGAGAGACATCGCACCCATCTGACCTTAAAACCCTTGTCAGTAATTCCGGCAATTACATGTGTAGGATGCCCAGGGCCAATTCCAGGGGACCCACGGAACCCCTGCACAGCATCAGAGCGGAGCAAAGAGCCAGGCTGATCGATGCACACCTTCAGAAATCCTCCCCACCACCCCCGGGACTTCACATCCACCTGGCCTTCCTTAAAAGAGAGGCTGCACATCCTGAGGTGAAGGTCTCTGGCAGGTGGGGGGAGACAGCTTGAAAGCAACCTTTGCAGGGGAGGAACAAGCTCCTCTGCTCATCTGAGTCCCAGCGGATTGAGCTGACCTTTCCTGGAGCCAGCACGGGCTCAGCTCTGTGAGAGCTGCTCAAGGAGGTGAAACCCTTTTTTTTTGTGAGTCTGAGAGACGTGAATAACTGACTTTGTGCTCTCTGTTTAATGCCTGAAGCCGAGCAGGAAGATGCTCCCGGTTCCAGCCAGGCTGGTTCCTACCTGAGTGCTCTCCTGTGGAGGCTGAGCCAGCCAGCCCTTGGCGTCGGAGAATGGTGTAGTCCTCCTCCACCTCCTGGAAAACAAAACGACCCCAAAGCTCAAGTGGCTCTTTATTTACTGAGCAAACAGAGGGGGCTTCAAATGGGGAAAGAGAAGTTTCAATCACCCACGTTGCAGTGACCCACAGTGGACCTCAACTCCTTCACCAGCATCTCTATCTGAACTTCCATTTCCACGCATTACTGTTTTTTTCCCTTCAGGTTTCAGTTACATTGAAGGCTGGCTACTGAATGTTTCATACATCAAAATGCTACAAACCTTCTGCAGCAGCAGCTACTTTGCTTAGAGAATCCCGATCACATAAAAAAATGCAGTAAGGTTGAGTATATTTAGCCTTGTTATTGGGTCGCTGCAACTCGGCACCTTCATTTGACACTGGCGGCAGCAGCAGCAACATGCAACAAATTTGAGAAGCCTTTTTTGTGCCAGAAATTCATATTCCTTTGGTCAGTGGCCTCTTCAAAACTCCACTGTCCCATCCCTCAGGAACCTCTCCAAATTCAAATCAATATGTGCCCCTCAGAAATATTTGCCTCTCGTCATCCACAACTTAAATTCAAAGCAGATGAACAGCACCAAGCCCCTGCTTCAAAAGCTTCCAGAAACAAGAGCCAGAGGTAAGGAAAAGCCTGGCAGCTTCCTCCTCCCCCCCCCTTCAAAATTACTTTCAAGCTCTTTTATGAAGCCAAAGCCTAAAGGGCATGATGAGAGCCCTGACGGCGCTTTAGCAGGAACCACAACACACCTTTAGCTTTTCAAGGGCATCCTCAATGTTCTGGATGTACTGCATGAGCTGCACACGGACCTCCAGAGGCAGGGGAGGGCTCGCCATGAAGGAGCAGGACTCCTCCAGTCCCCCCCAGCGCGAGGCCAGCATCTCCTCGGGGAATGGGGAGCCCCCTCCATCCGACTGCGCGTCCCGGGGGGACAGCGGGTGCTGCTGGGCAGAGTCCAAGGGGGCCCGGCCACCCCCCGTGCACTGGAGGACCAGGGAGGACACCTCCTCGTCCGTGGAGCTCTCCTGCACTGTTCCATATCCATCGAGGATCAAGTAATTTCCTGTGGAGAGAGGACAGCTCTTCACTCGCACCTCCAGCTCAGCCAGCAGGCACTGCAGGAGAGGGAAGGCTCTCAGCTCCTGAGACATTGTCAAATGGCCTGAGGAGAAGCTTTTCTGAAAGCTACACAGATTGTATCTGACCAGGCTAGTTTGGTTCTGAACTGGTTCAGAGATTAGGACTGGTTTTTGCACTGTAGATAAAATACCCATGATTAGATGGACTGGAGTTGGACTCCAGATGATCCTTGTGAATCCCTTCCACCCCAGGATATTCTATGCACTAATCCCCCACTCTCCTGTTTTTCCATTTCTGTTATACTAGTTTTTGCACTGTAGATCCATGATTAGATGGGACAGGAGTTGGACTCTCTGATCCTTGTGGGTCCTTCCCAACTCAGGATATTCCATCAACTAATCACCCAGAACCTCCTGTTCTTCCAAAATCTCTGTTTCTATTATAATGACTGAAAAAGCTGCACTTACACTAATGGTACCTGACAAACCCAACTTCTGGATTTCTAACCTCCTCTTGCCACTCATGGCACTTAGGAGGCTTTTACCTTTAAACCTGAGCTTGCTGATATGTTGAAAGGCAAAAGCAACGACAGACAGAAATGCTTTCACAACCTGCACCTGGCAGAATTCTGTCAAATAACTTCTCCCCAGCAAAGCCAGCACGTGGAGTCAAGAATTGACTGAAAACAGACCAATCTAATTCTGATATCCCTGCACAGTTAAAAAAGTAAACAGTGTAAGAGGTGACAAATAAATTAGATGCTTCAAGTTGTTGGCTCAGTTTTAATAATTTAAAGTGTCTCAGCAAGAAAAATTATTTGCAATATGTAGTTGGAAGGCAGCACTTGGGCAGTCCCAAATTGGCTTATTCACATGGATTTAATCCAATTTTTAAATAAAAGCATATTTATGGGTAAGAGATTTCTATATGACTATTAGTCCTGAATCTACCTAATAGCAGCTACTCCTGTACAGCCTGCACATGAGAGAAAACTCAGCTTCTAGAGCAAGTTTAGTGACAAAAACCTGCCAAATATGCCATATGTAGCAATAATAACAGAAATAACAAAAATAATAAGCTTTGAAGAGCTTCAGAACTGGGGTAAGGTCACAGGAGACTGTGACAGGGCAAAGCTGAATTCTTTTCTGAAGCTCGATCAGGAGAAGCCAACACAGAATGGCACGAAATGAGTCGTGGGGGCTTAAAAAAGGGCTTTGCCTTCAGGGACAACCTTTTCCCTACACGTCCCATCAGCCAGTTGAGGGATAAAGTGGTCCAGGGAAAGTGCAATCAAGAGCTGGGGTCGTGCGATTCCAGTCACAGTGTGTTAACCCCACAGCACTGCAGCTTTTCCCTCCACCAACCAGAGAATTAATTAGGCACATGTCTGCACAGCCCTTTTCAGGGCCGGAATGCCCTGTCAAGGTGGAGAGCTGACCTGAAGGGAAGCAGGGGGGGAGCCTCTAACCCCGAGCCTCACCTGAGATCCGTATTTGCACCTCCTCTTCCTCCTTTCTCTCCATCAGTTCGCTTTCAGACGGGTTCTCATCGCTGTGAGCCTCCCGGGCGTCAAAAAAGTGCTCCCCGCTCTCCTCAGCCCCCACCCCTTCCAGCTCCGGGGTGGACACCTCCAGGGTCACGCTCCCGCGGTCCGTTCCCAAATTCCCACTGGGCCTGGGGTCTCTCCCCACCAGCTGCATGGCATCCCCTGGGGCTGGAGACTCAGCTGAAGTCCGGAGGCCACAACTAGCTGTGGACTCCTCAGTTCTGGGAAGCGTTCTGTCTGATCCAGGCTGGAATTTGTCGCCGTGGGAATGCTGGAGCTCGTTCCCGCTCTCCGTCTGCGCTTCCTGGGAGACAGTCCTGAACCTGGGGAAGCGCTGCCGGTCTTCCAGGGTCCCCTTCTCAGCCAGGCCAAACTGCTGCACCAACAGCTGCCTCAGCAAACCCACTGCAAGGAGAGGCAACGCTCACAGTGAATAAACCAGACACAAAAGGTCACCCCTTCACCAAGGTGCATCTCCTCTTGGTAGGAAAAACAGGGATAAAAATAAACGCATTAAGGGCTCGGGTCTTACTCCACGTTTCACCTTCTAAGTGAGAGCAAACATGTCAGTGCCAGTTCCATCTTCTTAGAGAAAAAATAAAACAACAAAGGAGTTGTCTACTGGAATTAGCTGGAGTTGCCTGGGTTTTACCCTGCAAAACAGCTGTGGCTGTGACAGGGGATTCCCACCTGAGAAAGGAGCATCTTGTGACTATTCCACTCGATTTTGAAATGACAGATCAGAAAAAAAACCAAAAAAAAACAAAAAAAAAAAACCTGAAGAGATGTTTTCCCTAAAATTTCATGCAAATTTATGCCTGTTTGAACTTCAACCCACATTCCTTTAGTTCTCAAATTATCCCAAGCAAACACTTCAAAATAGGGACATATTGTTCAAAACAAAGCTGGGATGCTGTCAGGAGTATAACTGTTCATCCTCTCCACGGAGAGTGCGCTCTTGTCAAACCCAAAAAAAAAGCTATGATGTCATGCAAAGGAAAAGTCACTCATCTCAAAACTTGAGTGACCTTCTGCTGCTGTTGGAGAGCTGCAGCTTTAACTCTGAGCAGTCAGGAGATGGTGTGAGGTCACCAATACTGTCCTTGCACACCCCCAGACTAAGATCATTTTAGCACTGGCCTCTGAAAACAAATGCCAAGAACATTTGTGCAACATTCACAATCAGAAAGGGACTTCGAGTCCTGTGAGAAGAAGAAGAAGAAGAAGAAATGGATTAAGAGATCCAAGATAACTCAGAGATTGTAGAGAACTGTCATTACTTGTACAGAGAGAAGGAACTGGGGCCAAGGATAGATATGAGTGCTCTGCATTTTGGGAGAAGCAAAGAGCCCACAGAGCAGCAATACAGACTCTTCCCTCCAAGTACAGCGGAGGGACTGCGTGTCCCTTTCAGAGTTGCCAAGAAGAGATATATGGATTAAGGAATTCATTCAAATTTTAGGAAGGTCTATTTAGGAACTGCACTGCTAGAGCTGATGGAGTAGGTTGCAGAGCCCTGCATTATTCCTCTGAAAGGAGATATACTGGAGAACAGAGGAAGTGATTAAAAATCTTCTATAAACAATTTTAAAGAATCATCTGTCCATCAGAAAAACTTCTTTTTAACACACACAAGCGTTGATCTAATTATACCCAACCACCTCCAAGTCCTCAGGAAATCAGAACTTGGACTTTGTCAAGTTCACATATATCCAATTTGCAGGATTTTACCAAAAAGAAAAGGTCAAAAATCATGAAACCTCATTTCCATAGCAGTGGAGCAGGACAGAAGTCCACAGGCTGACTGCCTTGTCTTAAAAATTCACTGCTGCCTAGCAATGGCACTGTCCAGCACCGCACTAAGTTCTGCAATATAATTTTGTCCTCAAAGCACTCCATGGACAGTAACAATTCATTAACACCATCATTTTATACGTGAGAAAACCACAGGGAAACAATGAGATGCCTTGAAGCCAAAAGGAAGGGTCGAAGTATGAATTCGGAACTTCAAATTCCTGGCTGTCAGATCCATTTTTGCTGTGGAACACAGCACAGGGAGCACTGACAATTAACAGGAACGGGCTTTTGATTTTAATTTAGATCACTGATGGTTGACCTAACAATTTCCAGCTCTAAATCACATCCCAGTGGACACTGCCCATGGATACTCACAGTTCCTTAATGCATCCCGTGCCCACTGGCCCTCTGACAGCGAGGGGGAACTGGTGGCTGCGTGTTCATAACCTGCAGAGGAGTCTTTGAGCGTCAGCTCTGCTTGCTGCACCTTCTCAAACTGCCCTTCAGACACCAGCAGGCTTTCCACCTTGGCCTTTTCAGACATGATGGGTGAGGAGGACTGAGCGTTCAGTATTAAGGGGGATTCCAGCCCCAAATCTTTATCTAGTGAACAGACAACAGACATTCAGGTTAAACAGCCACGTCAAATAAGAGGGGGAATTGCAGAGGATTCTGCTTCACACAGAAAACTCTGAAAACACTAAAAAAATACAGTTCTTGAGCCAGTTCAATCCAGGGTTAAAAAAAGACTCTTTCCCAGCAAGTTATAAAACAGATGGGAATAGTCAGAGGTGCATTTCCAAGAGGTTCAGTATCACTTCTCCACACCACTTGGGAAGAAATCGTTCCTTCCCCGAAAAATAGCCAAGTTCCCAAGCCAGGAGGAATATGGCCTGGCACATCTGCACTCCATGCAGCAAATGCACTGAGCCCATTTCCCCGAATCCCTGTTTTACCTGGGCTTTGGAGGCTGCTGGCAGGAATGTCATGCTGCTCTTTGAGCTTCTGCTGCTCCTCTTCTTCACGCTCCTCCCTGCAGGGAGGGAAGAACCAGCACGTTCCTTCAGTCACACTGATCTGAGTCTCTGCAGGAGAATCCCTGCTCTGGCTGGCAATCTCTGAGCAGGAAGGGTGCTGGGAAAAGGAAAACCAGCCCTTCCTCCTCCAGCTTTTACTTACTCTCCAGGGCCTGACTGTGGTAATGGAATCACTCTCCTGGCACTCCCCATTTTCACAGTCCCTGCCATCTGGGCTATAAGGTCCTGCCACCTACAGCAGAAACATCAAACAGAGACATGCAACAAGTGAAGCATAATGAATACTTTTCAATTTAACACCTCTTAAATCCAGCTAATACTTTTTTTTGGTACTTTATTACTGCTTTTCTGATCAGTTATTTTATATATAAATATATACAGAAGCATTATTTCACATATTACTGACGAGTTTCCTCCATGACACATGACAAGTTGCCACATATCCCATAAATCTTACACTGCGGAAGGAAAGCTTTTCTACCAAAAAGGAAATAAAGTCTTTTAGCCAGGAAATCTAATACCCTGCACTGGGGGTGCTTATGATGCCAGCATCCAAGTCTGCAGAGATACCTGGTTCTGCATGAAGATGCAGGATTATTTCATCTTATCTGGCAGTCAGTCACATAAAACCAGAACTTCAAGGGTAAAAGAAAAAAAAAAAAAGCAAGCATTTTTGAGGTCAGAACGGGTCTGGAGCGACTCAGAGAGCAAACACAACGACAGAAACACTGTATGGGTTTGGGGTATGTAATGGGGCATGTTATGGGGTATGGATTTGGGGTTTTTAATACATCTAATACCCATGCTCATTAATATGTGGGTGTTCACCCCCTCCTGCTTTCTCCAGCTTAGGAGAGGCTAACTCAGACCATCATAGCTGTGTTTTTAGCTCAGAGGAGGAACTCAGGGACACCTGCACAGGTACTGGAAGATCTCTGGAGCACACCTAGCAGCAGCTGGAGCTGAACCAGTTACTTACACGTTCTTTTCGGAGACAGTCTGTGCCACCAGCTCGTAAATGTGAGCGCCGTTCTCCGACATGGAGATGACGAAGAAAGCTTTGTTATCTGCACCAACACAGGGAAGGGGGGATTTAATGAGATGCTTTGTGCCACACAGCTTTCTGAAAAGTCCTAAACCAAGCCATAACCCTGGCCCAAAGCAAGGACAGAAGGGTTCATGAGATAACCCTCCAGCGCTATAATTATGGACACATCGACCTTGCCCTATCCAGGAAATTTGTCCTCCAAAAAAAATTTTAAAAAAAGCCATTTTGAAGAAGCTTTATTTCTCCTCTGTTCCCTCCTAATAATTTCCCGAGTACCTTTCATCTAACACAATCAGAGTACTTTAATTTAGAAGTCTATTTAAAACCCGAGCAATGCCTATTACTGATGCAGAGGAGTTAAACAGCTCATACATACTGAGCACGATGTTGGACAACCAAGAATTAAGCCCACGCAGTTTCCCGTGTTCTACTCTGGAATCTCTACACAAAAACTTCTCCCCTCAGCTGAGCTAAGCTTTATTTTTGGCTTCTCCTTTTGCCTCCTCAGTGGGGCACACTGACCTGTTGCCACCTGACGAACCAGAACGGTGTTGAGTTTGATGATGGGGCTGAAGGTGTGTTTGCTGTCGGCTGTGGAGGCCAAGATCTTACTGTGGCACTTCAGCACCAGTTTATCATCTTGTTTCTGCAACAGCACCAGAATGTCCTCCAGCAGCAGAGTGTAGAGATCTGCCCAGAGTGCAGAAAGAACCCAGAATGAGTTAAAGATTCAGAGTTTCCTATCACAGCCCTGCAGAAGGCAAAAAGCAGCGGTTTTGATTACTCATGCAGAGGCAGCAATCAGTGCTGTGCCATTCCAGGCAAAGCTTGCAAATCTTCCTCACGAAAACTACAGCAGAAAGCTACAGATGGAATTGGATCATCTCATGACTGACTGCTGTGTCCCTGCATGGCCCTAATGATGCTCCAGCACATTTCAGAATTGACGAGAATAATTTAATCAGCTCTGAGGAGCACACAGGCATTATTACATGTGGCAGGAAGAAGAATAATTGGGAGCTGAGCAATGCTTTCTCCTTCCCAGCAAGAACACAGAGACCCAGGGAAGGCCAGAGGGTGGCACAGACTCACCAATGGTTTTGTCACGATTCACCTTCCAAGTCAGAGGCCCTTCATGGAGCATTTTTCTCTTTGTTAGGTCCAAGTTCTGTCACCAGAGGAAAGAAAAAAAAAAAAAAAAAGGAGCACTGTGAAATTTCCATGGAAGCAAGTCATGATAAAACAGTGGGTTGCCAGAGAGACTCCACTTTGGAGAGAAGCAGCTAAACCCACTCTGGGAAAAGAAACGTGGAGCAGGAATAGGTTGTCAGTGTAACCCAAAATTTTGTGAGAGATGTTTGTTGTCACTCTCCCTCTTACACTGCTCTTTTGCAGATGCTGAGTGTCACAGGGGTGGAGGATTTTCCCACCAAGCCAAGCTCCTAAGGCATTAGGATGCCACCCTTTTCCTAGGAGGAGCTTTTCCAATATCCTGCCTCAAGTTTGCAGTTCCAGCGTTACAACTGGTTAATGCTTCAGCACTTGATTTGCAAGTCAAGTGTGCCTACAAATGATATACAAATCATCCCAATGATCTGACGGAATTTATAATGTCAATGGATTCTTCAGGCATTTCAGTGCTTGTGACATTTAGATCTGCAGGCAGAAGTGACAATTTTCACAATTCATCCCTTCCAAGTCTCAGAGTCTACAATCAATGACAGCAAGATTTCATAACTGCCAGTGAGTTGTTCACTTCCTCTCTGAATGCCTGCAAGTTTTTTTATTTGTGGGAAGGATACATGACATAGTTTTACAGAAAAGTCTTCAGATAAAAATTCTTTTGGCTACACACTGGCTCTGGGGGAGCAACCAGCAAGGAACCAGCTTCACCAGCATAACTGCAAGGCTTTACAGGGGCCACGAAGCAGAATACTTGTAACACTGGACTTTTTAGACTTTATTTGGCTCTACCTGTGGATCTCTTACACAGAACAGCCTGTGCACAAGCTCTTCTCTTAAAGCCAACTACACTGCTACACCTCGTGGCTCTCTTAGGCCTCCCCACTTCCAACAGCGCTCCTAAGATGTGCCATCACATGAGATATAACCCACAATAAGACTCATCATCCATAAGGTATCTCTTATGGGACACACTGCTTGACCTTGGACCACTAAGATTTGTTTCCCAGAGCTAACAAGCTCCACCAACACCATCATACGCAGAACTGGGTTGTTATACCCACAGAGATCCTGAGGAAGGTGGCAAACCTCACGTTTTTGAGACTACTTGTCCTCATTTTTGTACAGAATTGTTTACCTCCGAAGACCATTTGACTGTACACCAGGAGGCTGTGGCAGAAAGAAGCACAAACTGAATGGCAGGGTTGCAAAGGCAATTTACAAAGAGATGGGTTTCATGTTTTCAGCTCACCCTGAACTCATCCATCATGGGATCCTCAGACTGCTTCAGGTAGGACAGGTCGAGCCGACGCTGGTAATCTTCCAAATGCTGCAGAAAACACAACCAAAATGGTCACTTTGAGCAGCAGAACTCCCTGGTATCACAGTGTCACTGGTGTCACAGGGCAGGCCTGAATACTGCCATGAATACACCCATGGGTACCCAAACACTGCCATCCTCCTCTCCAGGTGCCACAAAACATCTTTAAGCACAACATAAAGCCACAAGTAGAGTGGTTCCAGGTGCCTTAAGCGGGTTATTGTTCTCCCCAACCCTCAGTGCTCACCCTGCCACCTCCTACCTGCTTGTTCTCTGACTCTTTGACAGCCTGGTTCACGTGGTTGAGGATCTGACGACAGTGATCTGCTGCTTTCTTGAC
This sequence comes from Pseudotriccus pelzelni, assembly GCA_035584735.1. Taxonomy (NCBI): domain Eukaryota; kingdom Metazoa; phylum Chordata; class Aves; order Passeriformes; family Tyrannidae; genus Pseudotriccus; species Pseudotriccus pelzelni. Next base: position 4,600,271 of record JAWMRA010000063.1, read on the forward strand.
TTTCTCCTTCTCTTCAGGCAGTTCTGCGAGAGAAGAAGGAAATGTAACAGCGCTTTCCAAAAAAAAAAGGTTTGAGAAATCAGCCACCTAGTGCAGCTTGCTGACCTCAAATTTGAGAAAGGGAAGTTAAAACTCGCAGCCAAGTCTATCAACAAAAGGTGAGCTGCAAAGGTGAAGTGATAAAAATAAGATTTGTGGCAGGAGACAATTCATTTTAAGCTGCAGATCTTCACAGACAGCGCAGTGGTTGTTGCTCTCGCTTTTCTGAGGGGCTTGTGACAACTATTCACTGCACAATAACCTGGGTAGGACTCTGAGAAACCCAAAATCTTTACCAACACTCCACTGTGGTACAAAGGGAACAGACACAGGTGAAGCCATCAATTCTCACTACCACAAACCACATGGAGAATTTAGTTAACAGGCACATAAACCAGTACATCAAAGATAATGGAGTGTCACATGCTTTCCTAATTATGATTAGGGTGAACTTGTAAATGCAGCCTATTTTTTATGAGTAATGAAATTACACTGCAGAAGGTATCAGACAGTAAACCTGGAAAGGCTTTTTGTGATATTATTAATCACACTGTTGTGCTGGAAGTATCTTTCAGTGGGACACATTCTAACTAAATCCCACCCTCTTCAAGAACACGAGAACCTCCTGATACCTTAGAGATTCAACAGACTCACTTATTTCACAGCCAACTTCCCCTAAGAAGGAACAAATGCTTTGTATTTTTGTACACAAAGGATTTTCCTTTTGGTTATTGTTTTTAGCCTGCCCTCCTGTGCAGGAAGGCAGCAGCGAGGTCACAGTGAAAACAGATAAAATTGAACAGTTCTTCAACACATGCTTTGAAATCGCTTTTACCTAGGAAAACCTGCTGAGGTGGATCATAAACCCCCGTGGAAAGGCTTTACCTGTGTACTTAGCAATGTTATCCAGCAGAAGGGGGTACTTTGTCAACCTCTGCATCTCTGTGGGAATGATATCCTTCAGCTGCAGCCGGCGGCACAGGGGATTGCTCTCAGCATCCTAAATTTGAACAGCACAATATCTGCATTTGTCATTTTTATTAAGGCCATAATTACCTGAATGCATAACATCTATTCATCACATAAATGTCTATTACTTCGCTTTCCAGTAATTAAATACAAGACAAGAAGTGCCAAGATCTATCACTCAGACAACGCAGCCCTTCTCCATCTGCAATTACACAGAGGAAAAGCTCATCACCAAAGCAGTGCCTTCCTTCCCTCATTACTTCCCAGAGGCCTGGGACCATCCCCAATCAATCTCAGTCAGCACCACACAGGGAACACATCAGTTTAGGCTTTCACACCGGAGCAAAACACAGTACATTTTTCAACATAATCTCCCCTTGTATTACCCAAGTCCTCCCCAGCCCGTGGTAATGAAGATAATGTTCTCTCCTGCAAATGCCACATGTATCCAAGCCCCTTTCCTGGCAGGCAGAGCAGGTGCACATCATCTGTCTTCTGCAAGCATGGAAATGGCACTGCCCTAAGCACTTGTCCCCAGAGAACTCCTCATCCTTGGGAATCAGCCACCCCAAGTGAGATGCCATCTCCTCCCTGGGACACCACGTGCTTCCCTGCATTCCACCAGGACATTCTGTGTTCCCCACAGTTAAAGGCTCCTCCCTCCAGGAACGATTAGCAGAGATAAATACAGTGCTGGAAACGATCCCAATCCGAAGACAATGTTAGACATGATGTCATTAATTACTGGAACTTTATCTGCAAGCATTCATTAGGCTGTGCTGGCCCCCAGCCACATCCTCAGGGCAACTCCAACCTTGGTGTAAAACTCACCTGCACGAAGGTCTGGAAGCGCGAGTCCTTCTTCTGGCGGGATTTGATGACCTCGAGGGCGAAGGGCTGGTTACTGCAGAACGTGGCAGTGGCGTGTTTCAGCTTCTCCTCTGCTGCTCCACTAAACTGTGCCAGAAAGCCAAGGAAGCCAAGTTTAAATAGACCCAAGTGTGCCACCCTCAACAGACACAGAGCCGCTGGTGCCACCAGGGAAGAAACGAACTGGTGGCAGAACGTGAGGAGTTACATTTCTGCCCTGGGTTAAGGCTCTGTCTTCCCATTTTCCTGAGGAACATCCCAAACTCTACAGTTCTCCTGTTTCCAGCCCAACCATGGGTGGGAAGGGACCTTTAAAGCCCATCCAGTTCCACCCCCCTGCTGACACTTGCACTATCCCAGGTTGCTCCAAACCCCATCCAACCCGGCCTCGGACACTTCCAGGGATGGGGCAGCCAAACCTTTCCACAAGGATCTCAGAAATGAAGCCCTCAGCAGTGCTACAAAACTTGACAAGGTGCAGCTATGTAAATTCTAAGATTAGAAATAAGTATTTTTAACTTTTAACTGCACCGCAGGCAACACAAGACATTTCAGTGTTACTGAAATAAATGGTGCAATTACATTTTTCAAGATCCTACTCTCACCTTTATGTCTCCAAAACTACCTTTCTACTCTACCCACACATCTTAAGGAAATTATTTCTGTTCCTTAAATTACTCTTATCTCTAACCAGATGAAAACCCAAAGAAGTTCTTCCTGCTTTCCTTCCACCCTCATTCTCCAGCTCCATAGAAATGACAACTCTCAGGCCTTCAGTTCCCATTAGCTGGAAATCGCCTTCACCAACCTCTGCCTCTCTCTGTCATTCTACGAAACATTATTTTCAAATGTAAGGATGCATAAAAGAATTTTACCCAGGAAAGCAAGTCTTCCCCAATTTGGCCAATGACAGAAGTCTCGTTCCTTTTTCGGACAGTTTTCATCTGATCGTTCAGTGCAACTTAAAAGTAATAATAAAAAAGCAAAATTTTATTAATAGTGGTCAAATTGCTTTATTTTCAGCATTTATTTTAAACTAAAAGCTATTCCAGGAGAAGACTAGATTTGCAGTAATTTCAATCAAATAAAAACATTATCCTGCAACACAATAAATTCAGCAGAATATCTATCAAAATGCTATGTAATGCCTTTGAACTTCTGTCTCCCCTGCTTCAAAAGACCCCTAAGAACCATTCCAATCTTATCTTTTCTGAGGCTCAGTATCACTTACTTAAAAAGAGCAGCAATATGCAGAACACAACTCAAGCCACCTGCATAAAATCATACAAGTGATTATTCAGTGGCAGAGCTGCAGTTCCCCTTGTGAGCAGTTCTTTCCCTAAACAATCAGGAGGGGCCGCCCTTCAAAACCACCTGCAAGACATCAATCTTTCCAGCTCTGTTTTCGTATTGTCTTCAAAAACAGTTGTAGCATCTTGATGTTGACCCACAAAGCCCATCCATCAAAGCCCTGCTCCTTTTATCCAGCAGGAATCAGCACAAGGCAGGCTGTGCACACAGATAAGAGAAAGCAAGGACTGGAACACTGGGCAGATGCTTCCCTGATCAAAATATCTCTGTAAATCAGAAATATAACAACTGTGTGCCAAAGGAAGCCCAGATGTAACGCTCTGTTTTATCTCAAGCGTTGCACGAAGCCGCCTCTTGTTTCAGGGTCACTTTGCTTCAATTTCTCAGCTACTGGCACCCAGAATTCCAGCTGAAAGGCATCTCAGCTGCTCCTACCATGAAGGCCGAGGATATCCTCCAGGTTGGAGAAGATTTTGCGTTTGTCACTGGAGCTGAGGATTCCTTCCCTGGTCACACGCTGGTAGAAGACGTTGTGCAGGACCTTCAGCGTGCGCACGTGGGCCCTCTCTGTGTAAAACAGCTCTGAGGAGAGAAAGGAGGCAGGGACTGTGGCTCTGTGTGGGGCACAGGGAGCCAAACACGAAGCAAACCGAAGTCAGAGGATTAAGTTAGAACACTCTCCCTCACCAGCACTTCCCTTGCTGGCCCGTATTCCAGCACGGAGCCACGCTCTGCTATAATTCCATGTTTGAAAGAAGAGAGAAGCCAACTGATTCATGGCTTATAATTGACCTCAAACCAACAGTGAACTCTGAGCAGCTCATAAAGCCACACAGAGAGCCCTGCAGGACTGCAAGACCTGGAACTGAGGTGAAGCTTTGCAGATGAAGTTTGGGAGTAGCATTTGCACCACATGCCGTCCAAAAAATCAAGCTTCTCTTGCTTTCTTTCATAGAATATATGGCAAACTGGCCTTTCAGTGCCTTAATATTGTTTAATAACCGCTTAATACTGTTTATTTCTTCCCTAAGGACTGGATCAGTCTCATCTCAGGATACTTTTCAGCAACAAGTCCAATTTTCATACACACGAACTCTGCAAGCCAGAAGTTAACAGCCACTACTTTGAGCAAATCAGTGAAAACAGACTTAGTTTTAAAATTTTAAGAACAGAGGACAGGTTTCAACTTTTTTTTTTTGTGCTTGGTGAGCTAGGAAAGAACATCCATCTCACCATTAATCACTTCTTGGCGCTTGATTTCGTAGGGTTTGAGCCCCATCAGCACTTCTCTGCTCACGAGCTGCTGCCAGTTGGGAGGGTCCACGTCCATGTCAAAATCGTAGAGCTCATCTTCGCTCTGCACATCTGCAAAGCCAACACTGTCCATCCTAGTGTGAGGAAAAGGTGTCAGACACTTCCTATTTTAGGCATGGATGTAAGGAAGGAAGAAATGCTAAGTGTGTATGTCAGTTGTAGAGGATTATGAACACGATCTCTCTGTCAGCTGGAGGCTGTTTGATGTCTGAACCTATAGGCACTATTCTCTAAATTTGCCCTTTACAACTAAGAGTGAATATCTGTTCTTCCAGTATTTCCACAACCCTCCTTTTAATGACACGGATCAAATAATTTGCCTGAAGTCAAATATCAAGCCAGCGAAAGGGCACGTTACCATTCCTTTCCTCTGTCTATCTGCGGATCCAGAGCCAACAGCAACACGCAGGTTTGAAGAGAAAATATGGAAATGCCTACTCCCTAACCTTAACATCCATTCAAATCAGGAGATGCAGCAATCACTCCGCTTCAGCCACACATCAAAGGCTTTATTTGCATATGACTCACTCCACCTGTCCTGTATCTGGCTGCCAGTGTCTGATTCCACATAGGTGTTATTAAAGGCAAGATCACGCAGACAACTGGGCCGGCTCAGAACAAGGAGCACTGCTGCATTCTGCCTCAGAACCTCTCAGGCCCTGAACAATTCGGTGCAGTTCAAACATTTCTAAGCGCACTCACTTGCGAAAAGGCTTTGGTGTTCCCATGTCAACCATTCTGCAAGGAAGAAAAGAAATTATTAGGGAGGCTTATGCCTGAATTCCCCCTGCTCAGACACTCAGCACAACTTCAGAGTACACAGCTCTAAGCTCCTCACTAGAACATTTTGTCCCTGTCAGACTCACCCTCCTGACAGAGAGCTTTTTAGTATTGCCACAGCAGCAGACACAGACCAGTGGTTCTGATTCTACCAATAAAAATGATGTCACTAATAATTTTATGTTTCAACAGCCATTGCCACACTGACACAGGAGTTGGACTGCAGTGGTCCCTTCCAACTCTGGGTACTCTGATTGTATCAATCTCTCAAGGCTCACTCAAGCAACCACAGTTACCTCTCTGATTCTCCCTCCTCCTCCTGCAGGTTTTCCAAAGGAGATGGGAATTCAAAGGTGGTGTTGGGAGTGCGGGGTGTGCCATCCATGGAATCACTGGCAGGTGGAGCTTCTCCAGGCTGCTTCAAACCTAGACGGAGCGTAAGAGGGAAATGTCAAGAACCAAAATTAGAGGGCATTAGAGAACTTCCCAGCCTCTTGATTCCAGCCTCACTTCAGCTCAGAGCTGGAGGAACTGAATTCCTGGGCTGGTAAGAAAAATCTCAGTGGCGAGTCCCAGGTGACACAGCCTGCTGCTGACACCAGCAGGCACCTGAGACTGGGTTTTTCCTGTTGGATGATCCAGTGCCACAGTGACAGAACCCACTAACGACAATTTCTGGTGGTGGTAAGGCTGCCCAATTCACAAAAGGTGACTAAGGACAGGAAGATCATACCTAATGATACAGAAGGATTTCCTAATTTGTCGAGCTCGTTGCATCAGAAGCGTGCTGGGCACATCCCATCCACAACACATTTAATCATTCCTCTGCACTCATTCCATCCTACCTGCCTCGCTGTCCTTGCTTCCCTCTGGCGAGGAAAAGGGCCCCACTGCCAAGGGGGACATGGGGTTGGCAGGTGGGTATGGAGCATCTGTGCCATCACTGGAGGAGCCGCTCTGGCGGATCTTGCTGGAATCTGGGGGCTCTGGGCTCACAGAAGAGGCCGTGGGTAAGTGCTTTGGGTGCCTGGGCTTCTGCATCTCCATGGCTCTGCCAACTGAACAAACACACAGAGCAGTTACTCTGCTCAAAGAGCCTGCGCCTGTTTCCAGTGATAAGGAGAGGAAACATTTCGGGACAAAAATAGGTTTGCGTGTCTTTAAAAAAATGTATTTCAAACCCCAAAAGTTTGCTGAGTCTTCTTAACATGAATTTTTAAAGACAGCAAAGGCTTTTTGTGGCTTTCAGACTAAAAGGGAACACACATTTCCCTGTCTGACATACTTGCACTGCTGTCGTGTCGACTCGGTCTTCTCGGCGGGCCCAGAATATTGGGAAAGCCTCTTCTCTTCCCTTTTTCCTCTCCTTCTTTCTCTTTCTTGATACTTTGCTGCAGTTAAAAGAAAAGCAAACAGATCACTCATGGCTCGAAATTCAGTTATTTACTGAGATTTTAACTGAGGAGGGAGAGGAACACAACTTATCTTGCCCTTTGAAAAATGCCTGATCTAACCTTTTCACGCTGTCAATGCAGAACTGCTCCTAACAGTCCTAACACCTCCAAGGAAGCTGGAATGCTGATGGAAATAAGCAGCTACTGTGACCAGATACACCCCCACGCTGTGGGGGACGAGCGATCACACCCCCAGAGATGGGAGTTTTGGTGGAAATATTCATTATATAACTTGAAAAGTGGGGGTGGCAGGGAAGAATAGCTTTCCCTGCATCATCAAGTGTGAGGTTCTGGGCAAGTTTGTCAAGAAGAGATCTAAAATATACAGGCCAACAGCTGATTAACCATCATTAACCATTAATGAGACCATCATGGGATTCCACGATCCTCGTGGGTCCCTTCTAACTTGGCGGATTCTGTGCTGATATGAAACATTTCTCACCCAAAGGCTAAATGAGGCTAAAAACAAGGCTAAAACTGTGCAAAACAAGCAGTTAGAATTCAGATCTCCAGGTAAAGGAATTAAAAAGGCCACTCATTTTTAATTCCCAGATGCAGATCCCAATTCCAGCTGCTGGGTTTGCTGTGCAGCTCAGTCGCCCCAGATCCTCTTGATGAAGAGTGTAAAATCCAAAAGGATTTTGAACTCTAAACTGATGCTCTGTGGCCGCAGCAGCACTACCTTGATCTTTGGCAGGAAACCAATACGGCCACGTTTCTGCTCCAGGTTCCGAGGCTCCTTCACTTTGACTCCCAGGTGTTTCATGTAGGTCAGGATCACGTATTGCATCGTGGAGCTACCAAGGAAACACCAAAAAAAAAAAGAGTGAGGAGGAGGAGAAACGTATTGGAAAAATACGCTTTGTCAATGAAAAGTTTGCACTGAGAAGTTGATTGCTTTTAAATGAAAGTAAGTCGGTTTTTTTCTTTAATATAAAACAAAGTATCACAGACACTGGGGAAAATTCAGTTAATATCAGAATTTCTCCCCTTGCAAATATAAGATGGAGTTTATAAAGATGAAGTATATGGGTGGAATATGTTGCCCAGAATGGTGGTGGACTCCCCATCCCTGGAAGTGCCCAAGGCCAGGCTGGATGGGGATTGGAGCAACCTGGGCTAGTGGAAGGTGTCCCTGCCCATGGCAGATGGTCTTTAACGTCCCTTCCAACCCAAACCATCCTGTGATAAAATGCACAGGAGCCCAGGAGGTCAAACTAAAATTTTGAGAATTACACAGAAGGCCCTAAAATTCTATATTAAGTACATATGAAAAGTCACATTATAGCTTTGAGTTATGGTAAAAATAAGTAACAGTAAAAGGTTACTTTAAGGAGTAGAGGAAAAGCTACTCAGCCAGTTGTATACACACAGGGCAAACAGGACAAGGCACACACACACACGAAATAAATCAAAAAGAAACATGAACTCCCAGTGACAGTAACTTTTAAGATCTGAAACACAGGCAAAAAACATCAGATAATAAGAGGCTGATGCTCTGAATTCCAATCAGTTCTGCCAGGGGATTTAGGGGGTGAGAGTCGGTGGTACAGCCAGGAGAGGGCTGTCTTGCTCTGCTCAGAGAGCAGAGCCAGCACTGGGGACCTTCCTGCACAAATTTAACTCCCCCAAACTTCCATTACCTCTTGTCTTCTTCCAAAGGCTGAGATGTCATCCTGAAAAAAAAAAAAAAACACAAAAGAATTTTAAAACGAAACTCAAAAACCAATTAACACCCAGTCACATCAGCAGTTGTGTTCAAAGTGTCCTTTAGGATGTTAAGAAGTCCCAGCAGGGAAAAAAAACACAAAAAACCCCCCTAAAAATCAAAAATAAAGGTTCAGCTGCGAAAATTGGCTTCAGCCCACGTCAAAAGAACAAATGGGTTCCGAAGGTACAGGTTTCTAAAAAAAAGGACTGATCTAATAACGCACAGGCTGACAATGGCAGCGTTTCCTCTGCTGTTGGAGCAGCCTCCTGGAAAAAACACACTGCGCTGTTAGCTTGGTTTTGGCTGCCATTATTCAAACACCAAACAGGGGAAGTGATGTAAGTGTGCTGATGTCAAACCCCAGTTCTGCTGCTTTCAGGTTCAGGGCAGACTCTTTTTTTGGGGTTTTTTTTTTTTTTACGCTCCCGGCATTACACTGGTGTGACTTACAAGACCTCCTCGATCTTAGCGATGATCTGCTCCGCGCAGCTCCTCTCCTTCTCCACCGCGTTCCTGTCCCGGACCCGCTCCGCGTCCAGCTTGGTGAGCTCCCCCTCCGCCAGGGTCAACCCCATGCTGCGTTTCTGCCTGGAAAACGGGGACAGGGAAGCACCACTTGAGACTGAAGCCCGCCCTGCAACAAGGAGCAGCAGCCCCGTGACATCCGCAACGCCGCACGCGTCGTACGACAACGGAGGAGTCGTGGAGGGATTTCTAGTGGTGACAGGACGAGGGGAATGGCTTTAAATTAGAAGAGGGTAGATTGAGATGAGATATAAGGAAGAATTAATTGGATATTAAGAAGAAATTCTCCCCTCTGAGAGTGGTGAGGCCCTGGCACAGGTTGCCCAGGGAAGCTGTGGGTATTTATTAAGAGAAGCATTGCAACCATCAAAAAGAAGTGGTTGTTCTGCAGCAAACTCTTCTGCACACAACTCAGGTTGTAAATTGAAAGTATATACTTGAATTGAGACTTTTTAGGTATGAAAAAGTCCATTACTACATAATTATATGTTTGTATATAATATATATATACTTGTATATAAATATACACTTGTCTTGGTATAATGTCTTATGTTGGCACAGAGCTCTTATAACTCCACATGAAAAGGCAAATTATCAAATTCTATTACATGCCCATGACAAGTTTGTAAAGTGGATTATTCCGTGCCCAAAGGGGATAGGGGAGGAAAATAGGAAAAAGGGAAATAAAATATATACAAGCTGATTATAAACACAATTAGCAAGAAGGATTTATACACCACCACCTGAGAAACTACATCCTGAAATTACCTCAAACAGGCAATGAATTAAATGGAAATTACACAGACAACTGGTGTTACCTGAAATCTTCCAGATTCCTCTGGACTTCTGGACACACTTTATCTTGCATAGTTTGTATGAACTGGCGGTGAAGCTCTTCAGGAAGGAGTTCTGGCCTTCTTCTGTCTGTGAGTCACAAAGTTAATAAATGATTCTTATGAGAAGTGTCCCCTCCACCTCAGAATCAAGTCATTTCCCTGAGTATTTTAACCCATGCAGGAGCACCTTTGTGCCTTTCCCTTACAGAAACAGGCAAGGACAGCCCTACCTAGTTCCAAGGAGATTTCATCTGGAACTGGAACTTTGAGATTCTGCAAAAGAGAAGAAAGGCTGGGAGAACAAACACAACCGACAGCACCCCAATAAAACCCACAGAGCAGACAAGAAAATACCCTGAAAAGACAGAATTATACAATCTGAACCCCTGATGGTATTAAAGGGGAGACTCCCATCCTGAGTATATATTATATTTCACAGGGATTATTTAATCTAAACATGTGGTGTATAAACCTCTGCTATAGTAGCTGGTTTAATTTATTCAATTTAATTAAATTTACAGTTTGAATTCATGACAGTAAAGAATTTTCCCAGGCTTTCCAAAAGACACATAAAATTTCCCAATCCTTGTAACAGCCACATCAATACCCACAACAATTATTAACTAAAAGGCAGTGTAGAACAGCCAGAAGTTTGCTTACCTACCACTAAATCATTTCTCCTATCAGACAGCAAATTCCCTGAGGTTTATTGTGTTACCAGGCATCTGAAACTGTATTAAATTGCCTGTATTCACTGGTAACATTTAAACAAAAAAAAATTTAAAACTTCTATTACGTTTCATTATTAGTAAGTATTATTAAAAGTTTTATTTTTAAAACTTTTTATTTTGGAGGACTTGGGTTTTTTTCCCCACTTCAGGCAAGTGGAGAAAGGTAAAAAATGAACTTGCTGGATGTGCTTGGAAATGAGGGAAATGACTGGAACCTACTGCAGCTCTGTCCAGGAAGAACTGGTAAAACTCCAGGAAGACTCTCCGGGTCTCTTTGGAGTTGGTCTGTTTGTACAGGTCAGTGTAAAGGTAACACAGCTGTGGGAAAAAGAAGGGCAAGAAGTTCAGTGATACCACAGCAACTCTTTTAACGCCCCTAACTCCCGAGTTTCCTTGCAAATATTTCAAGGAACTCAGCACTGCTGGACTGAAACCCTTCCCAGGTACTTGGAGTCACGGAGGGAACCAGAAAAACACACAGAGAGATCAGACCTTCCCTGTACACAACTAATGCCACCACCTTTAGCTTTCAAGAGCTAAATATTTCTTTGTAAACAGCTAAATGTAAAGAGGACAGTTCTCTTTGTGCCCCTCCGTTTATCTGAGAAGAGAAATGAGAGATTTATCACCCCCGGGCCTGCACAGGGCTTGAGTTTCTCCCCTCACCAAGTCAAGGGGAGCGCTACACAAGGAGATCCTGATACATTCTGGCTAACACCACCAATGTGGGCCAGGGAAACAACTCCAGAACATCCTACCAGCGCTGCAGGATCAAACTGAGACACCACGTGGTGCAGCAGAACAGCCAGGTGAGCTGGGCGAGACTTGAGGAGCTCGATGTTCTGGAAGCAGCTGCACTGTCCATTGATCTGTGGAGGTACAGGGGAAACATCTGAATTAGTCCAGAAAGCGACTGTGAGATACACCCAGGGCAGCTGAAATAACTCAGGGTAAGTATGTCAAAAGCCACTGCTGGGACAGCAATGCAGAACTGAACAGAAACTACATAAGCAAATGAAATAAGGCAAATCAACGTCTAGAAAGCTTGAAGTTACGAGAAGAAAGAAAGGATAACAGGCTCAAAGATGGCATATTGTCATAAACTCCCCAAATGTTCCTGTTTGGCAAGACCAGCAATAACAAGGATCACATTGCCTAATTCTTATTTCACCAGGACTGCTCAATACAGGTAAGTCCTGGAGCACCTGGAGCTTAGACCCAGAGGAACAGAATGGGATTTCAATAGGAAAAAGGGCGGCTGAGGCCCAGAAGTCATTCCCACCTGCTCCTGTTCCGTGTCAAAGTCATCATCCTCTGCTCCAATGATCTGAGTCCCCACTCGGGATAAAGGACTTCCAACACTGGACTGGGAATCCTGGGGTGAGTCAGGAGCAAGGGAAGGGAAGAAAAGCACGATGCTATTACTCTCTTATCACAGGCAAACCCATTTTACCAAGTTGGAAACATTAATATCCTTTTTATTCTTCTCCAAACTCCGTGGAAACCCACGTGTACCTCCCTCAGCCTTGTCCAAGCCTGCGGCTCCCCCCACAGATGCTCCCCCCGCCCAGAACCGTCAAGTCAGATGATTCAAGACCAGCTGCATCATCCACACACACGAGCACACCGAGCATGTGGCACATGACAAATGCCATCTCAGCGCAAATGGAGAAATATGACTTTGGAGAGACAGGCAGATGAGGGGAAAAAATCAACTGAGAAGTCATCCTAAGGATGATGATACGTTCAGACAGGTCTGCACTGCTTGCTGCGCTCCACTTTTACCACGGCTGATAATGCCAGCCTCAAAATGACTAAATATCCTAAAAAAAGGCTGGACTCGAAGAGTAAAACATGTACAACTGCTCTACCTATTTTCTGTCCAGCTGTTTTACTGCTGATTGTGTATTTCTTGCCTCTAAATGGCTCTGCTCTTAAGCTCCATAAACATTTACTCAGCTAATTAACTCTCCCTGCACAATTTTAATTGCATTTTATTTTCTAAAGCAAAGTTCATGCATGCTCCATTTAGAAAGTGGGGGGAAAGCAGCAAGATTTTAATGGGCCCATTACAGGAGATGCTGTTGTGACACTTGATGATTTGTACTCACAGTATCTTGAACCTCAGGCTTTTCTGGGCTCTCATCTGGATAAATCCTCTCCTTCAAGCCACTGCGAGGACTCTGGGAAAGAAGGAAGTTCGGCTCTGGTAAGTACCAGCAAACCCAGGAAAGCGAGAACTGCACACCAAGTGTTTCAGCCACAACAGCCAAAGCTTCTCCTTTCTCACACAGCAAACTGCTCAACAGCTGAGGCATTGAAAAAACAGACCAAGACGCGTGTCCTATGTGCACAGTTAACAAAAACCCCCCAGAAACCCAACTCAATGCAGAAGCACTTTTGGGAAGAAAGCTGGTGACACTGAGCAACAGCAGAGCTGTAAAATTTACCACCAGTCCTTGGCTTTTCATTGCTCTCTCCTCCTCTACGGACAGTTCACGTTTAGCTCTCTTCTCCCCACCTCCTCTTCCCCAGGTGGCCCAGCACACCCTTGGCTTTATTTACAAAAACCACGTGCTGTTGGCTCATCTTCAGTGTGTCCAAAGGTTTTTTTTCAGCCAGGCTGTTGCTTTTCAGCCTGTCTTTTTCCATGAAATGATTCCACCCCAGCTGCACTCCTCCGGAGTTCCTGTTCAACTTCCAAAGGTTTCTATTGCCCCCTGATCCTTTCTCAGAGGCACTTTGGACTGAAAAGCCGGAATGTTTGGTGTGCCAATCACCTCCAGTGATCTAACACATCCACAACACTGACAGGACGGGGTTTATTAGGAAGATAACTATTTTTTTCCTGCATTTATTATATAGAAACATGAGTGATATCCGGTCAGATATGGAGTTGGAGGAGGAATGTTTCACATTAGAGTCATGTCTGTTCACATCTGACCCACCTTGCTTTCACTTCCAACTGCTGGGACAAATTTAGCTCCCACATCCTTAAGTTAATCAACAAACTCAGGCCAAATCCAAGCAGAGAGTCTCAATTCCCCTGCACTAATCAGATAGTGACTTAATTAAGGATTAGGCACTAGGGCTCTGCAGCAGGGAGAGCACACGAGCACAGACTGATAACTAATGAGTGAACACACTAAGAGCCTTTACTGCTGGCAATAACTGAAGCTGATTTGGTAGAAGGAAGGCTCTTCCCCACTGTCCTGGCAGCTTGCCCACTGACTGGATCCGAGTCACAGTTCTGCAACTGGAACATTCTCTGAGAAGATGCTCCAGTTGGCATCTGAGTCATGAGAAGGAAGCTGGCATCTATCTTTCTTTGTCTGGTTACAGGAAAATCTACTCCTGGATAAAAGCCCAAAGCCACACCATTTCTTTCCCGGTTAATACAAGCCCAGTATATCATGTTCCCTCAGGGAAAGAGTTCTGGAGGGTGCTGAGGAGTCTATTCCAGCACAGCGTGACTGAGACAGAGCACACGTGTGACACACAGGACGACACAGAGAACCCGCCCAGGAAAACCAAAGCCAAAGGGCAGAGAGGCAAAGAGCTGGAGCTGCTGCAGACTCACATCAGCAGTGTCACTGTTGGGCCTGGAGGGGCTGTCCCCACTGGAATCCAGTTTGCTCCCACAGTCCCCACTCTCTGCCTCCCCCTCACTGATCTGCAGCGCCTCCGACACAGACCTGGAGGACAAGACTCCATCCTGAAAAGATAAAGTGGGTTGGGAGACAGCACAGAGCAAGCAGAATATTTCAAGGGATGATCCTTAAAAATCAGCTGTTTCAAAAGCCGGTTAGTTCAATTACTTCTAAAACTTCCTTATTTTATCTCAGAAAAGGCTGCAATGCTTTCCTAAGAGAAAACAACAGAAAAACCACACCACGTTTTCAGGACTCATAATATCACAGGCAGTGATGAAAGTTTACTTTCAAAAATGAAAGTAAAGTTGTTTTAAGCCTCCAGTTCTTCTTTCCCCGTTGAAAGAATGACTTCACGGGGTTTTTTTGAAGTTGCACTGACAGACTAATCAACACATGATAGCTGACACTTACTGTTTTAAAAGCAGTTTTTCCCAGATGATTTGAAAGCCCACTGTAAAGCCTCCTCCATATCCTGACTGACATTACACTGCACTGCTTGACAGCCTCTGCAAGCTTAACTCCAAGTCTCAGCTCTAGAGGGTGCAACCTGCCCGTCCAAGCACGGCAGAGCCTGGCAGGGAACTCCTGCTCGCCCACATCATCATCCCCCAGGAATTCCCACCTGGAGCATCCCACAGAGAAGCCTGACACGCTGTGTTACCTGAGTGCAGCCCGTGGCTTTGGAGAGCTGCTCCTGCAGCTGAGGAATGTGCTTCTTGGCCTCCTGGATCTCCTTGAGCAGGCGGGGGCTGGGGGACCGGCCGTACTCCTCTTGGAGAGACTGCGAAATAATTGAGCTTCCACTCAGCATCTCAGCTTGGAACCACCACCTGCTGCTCATTTCAGTCCATTTACACGTTTCAGTAATAAACAGCTGCTACAGAAGGTCTGTTTTCTATAGCTCTGTAAGCAGTGACTCAACAACCCACCTCTGACTTTTCCCCACCCCTCTCCACCGCACACAACCCCGGTACCTGCAGCCTCTCCTGCTCCTTCTGTAGCATCTTCCTCAGAATCTCCACCTTCTGGTTGTGGACAATATTATTCTCCTCCTGGAAAACACAGAGAGATTAAGGGTTGGGGTTTTTTTGGTGGAGCTGGGAAGATCAGGAGAATGGACGTGCCCATTTTTCATCTGCTTCCTAAACACTGCCTCTAAACAAAAAGCAATTCAAGCTTCCAAACACAATCCCGTGTGTTCTTTCCTAATTCTGAACACAGTTTAAAAAACCCTCAGATGGGACTGGATATTTGCACTTGCAAAATGTTTTTCACCAAGTGAATAAATATCCACTGACAGGATAAATATTCCAGTTTGTGATTTGTGCAAGAAGCACTAAATAATCCAGGTTAAAAAAAAAATAAAAATACCAGACTGCATTTCTACAGTTCTTTGGAAAGAGAGCTTTAAATCTTACCCCCATGAGCACTGGGCTGGTGATCCTTTCTGCATTTCCTGATGTGCCAGGTGAGTGAGGAGATGTCATGATGGGAGACATATGCCCAAATCCTGCCAGATCCACTTCAGAATCAGCCAAGGGAATCTGGGGCGACCCTGGTGGGCGCCCCTGGACAGTGAGAGCTACATAGGAACCCGCTGCAGGGAGACAAGGATGGGTCACATGTCAGACATTTGGAGATTTCTGTGATTCTGTTCCCATGATTCACCCTGGAAACAAAACTCAGGCCGTTCCTCACCCATTCCTCCTTCAAACCCGCGAGCACGGTCAGCTCTAGTTTACAAATATCTGTTTAAATTTCAGGCGATCCAAAAACTTCCACGGTAGGAAAGCAAGCAATCCAATTTCTAGTCCAGCAGGTTGTATTTACACTACACACAGGTTCATGCCACAAAATAAACTCTGCTAGGGTGGAAGGAACCACTGCCACCCTTTTTCTTGTGCAAGATAATCAACCAAGAACACACTTCCTTTAGCAATGCCAGTGCTTTGCAGGCATCACCCAGCAATGTACCTGAAGGTGCCTGAATAGCTCTGGTATTTAAGGTGGAAACAAAAGATGGGAAAGCACCTGGGCAAGGCTTGACAGCAAATTCAAACGTCAAGCTAAGGAGAAGCTACAGGAGAATGTATCAGGTTAAGTTCAAGGTGTCAGAATTACCCCAATTTCACTTCCCTGTTTCACACCCTCCCTTTCTCTCTAAGCACTGGGCATGGTTAGACTTCACCCTTGTCACCTGAAGGCTCAATCAGCCTTTCAAATGATGCCTGTCATGCTTTTAAGGAGCCCAGGGACAGAAATAGCCACCTTTACTTACACTTGATCAGCTTTACCACCTCCAAGTGGTTCGAGTGTGTTACGAGCGTGCCGTTCACCTGGGGCAGGGAGGGCGAGAAAATTAAGTGTTCAGCAACTGATTCCCAATCAAAAGCATCCACAAATTACACAAAAAGCACTACAATATTTTCTTCCCCCCCCCTCCCATCTCCATTACTACATCTTCCAAGGCACCATCAGACAAACAATTTATCCTTCTAACAGCTCATCGCAGTGAGCAGAGCTCTGCAAAAAGAAAACTATATATATACCTACACCAAAAAAAACCCCAACTCCAAGCAGTCAAACAAACAAAAGCAACCCACCTCTGGCTGGGCAAAAGAACAACAGGGTGACTGATTTAATTCATTAATTTAATGCCTGGTTTGTGATACTTGAACCTTGTAGGACGCTGAACTGACCCACAAAGCTCTGAAATGAGTGATGTCTACAACAAGACTAACATTGAGCAGTGGGGTTTCAGTGGTTACTGCTCTGATATCCCCAGAACCCGGAAAGAGCCCATTCCTCAATCTCCCAGGCAAATGAAAACATCCCAGCAGATGTAGCAATGGCAGTTTTGCAGGGATAGAGCTCCTTTAATACAAAGGATCCATTTCCCCCGCAATCTGAATGCCCTTACCTTGATAATTCTATCCCCTGTTTGCACTCCAGCCCGCATGGCTGCTCCATCTGCAGGGAAAAGAAACCCTTCAGTTCCCATTTCAATACGAACACTCCAAGCAAAAACGGTTTGAACGCTTCTGTAGTTTGATGCAAAACTATTTCCTGCGCTCCGCCAAGCTTCCTCTGTCCCTGGCAGGTTAAAAGCTCTGGGTGTCTGCTCTAGAGCAGCTCTGTTCTCACTTGGCACTGCATACCCCAAAGCCACAATCCCACCACGTTCCAAGGAGTCATTTCCTTTCCCCCCTGGACACAAGAGGTCAAGTTTTCAATCCATCAGACACGGAGGAGGCGATTCGCCACATCCCACGGTACAGCCGCCCCACCCACGAGGGATTTTTGGAGTTTTCTCCTCCACATTTCCCTGATCCACACGGAAAGCCTCAGGCTGGTCCCTGGCTGGCACATTTGGCACCCTCCTTGCCCACCTTCCTTGACGGACTGCACGAAGACCGGGTTGTCTCCGCTGACTGTCAGCCCGAATCCGTTCTCATCCCGCTGGATCACAACACACCGCTGAACCAGACCTGCACAAGGAAGGTGGGGAAAGGGCAGGAGAAAGAGAAGGAGAGGAATACAAAGAGACACAAGCTGGGCATCAGTCCAAAACCTTATCCTCCTAGATAATCACACAGTACTGAGAGGAACTGGTACAGTACAACAGAGGGAAAATATATGAGAGACAGAAACAGGGCAGCAGTCCAGGAATAGAGAGGGATGTCAAGACAGGTCAAGCTTATTGCTCCAGCTACACAAAACAGAGAGATACAGCAGCAGAGATGCAGACAGCTCTGGCACATCACACACAACTCGAGGTAAAAGCAGCTTTTAAAGAAGAGCAGCAGTACACAAACCAATGAGCATCATTTCCCTTTGTCTGTGTTAATAGTTTTTCAGAGTACACCAGAGGGCTGTCATGTTCCACTTCATCAAAAAACAACACACAGCTTCTGCAAGAACTCACAAATCTCTCAGACTAACACGAGGGGGTTGGACTAAAACAGATTTAGTGATCAGGAAAAGTTCTCCCCGTTCTCAGCACAAATCTCCTCCTGGGGCACCTTCTGTTCCAGGTGAGAATATCACACAGAGCCAGACCAGCAGCAGGGAACAAGTACAAGCCACGCTTAACCACCCTGAACAGGACTTCTGAAATAAAGCCCTGCTTCAGGCTACTGAAGTTCAGGGCCAAAATCCCAGGAGATGTGAGTTTGAATCTGCTCCTCCTTCAACTTGCTGTGAGACATCAAAGGCAACTTGTTTTGTTTCCTGATATACTCAGTATAATGTGAGCATAAATGCTGCTGCTGAGATAAATTTACTTAGTAGGTGCAGCATTTTGATGAGGTGAAATGCTGGTTATGTCTCTTGCTCACCTGAAAATGAAGTAAGGGGAAAATAAAACAAAAGCAAGCAGCAGCCTTGGCATATCCATTGCTGAGCACTTTCCTAGGAGCATCTGCAAAAAGCCTCCCACAACGGAGCCATTATCCTGAAAAGTGACTTTAGGAACTTTGCAAAATGCCTCCCCAGTGTCCTTTTATTTATAGCACCCTTACTTCTAACAGCTTGCTTTGCTGCTTCTTTTCTACAGCCACATCAGGCAAAATTCCTACACCAGCACCTCGAGAAGGAATTGGTTGTTCTCCACAATCAGATACTGAAATTGTGGCAGTTCTGTTCAGTGTGGAAGGAGCACAGGGAGCTGTCCCAGACAGACTGGCTTTTCTGGAATACTTTTTAAGGAATGAATTGTAACAGAGCGTGGAGTCATACCCACGGCTTAAATTACTCTCACACCACCACAAGCTCCTTTCACTTCTCTGGAGCAACTCCTGATGGAAATGAGGAGCCTCAAGTGAAAACACAGCCTGCCCAGCCAGTCCTGTTCTCCTCCAGCGTGGCACACATGAAAATGGGTGTGGGAGCAGTGGAAAAAGCTGTATTCCAGGACTTTGGCAGCAGCCTGGTCCCAGTGCCATACCCCAGTAACTCACAACACACACAGAGGGATGGGAGGGATGCAAGGTGAGAGAGCAGACAGGAGGAGCAAACCCCCCCCCCCCGCCTCTCCCGGCCTCTCTACAGGGTTAAGTGAAAGAACAAGCCTCTCCCTTCTGCACCTCCCATTTTCCTGTGTGACCAGGCTTCTTGAAGTCTCACTTCACAAGAATGATGCCCCGGGGTGGGGTGTGGGAACATGTGCTATTTCACAAAAACAGCACCTTTCCAACCCTGTGCCAGCCCTACAGGTTTTATGAGTAAGGCACCAAACTAATCTTTTGACTCACAAAACTGTCCTTCTTTAAAGACACAGGATAGCCCTGAGCGCTCGCTGCTCTTCCACTGGATTGCCTTTTTTCTTTTTTTCCCCCAGAACTAATAACCCTTGGAACTATTGATAACCTTCCTCCTGGAATGAGCCTGATGCCAAAGCAGAAACGCAGCAGGTGATGCAACATAAACTGGCCTTCCAGAGTTTAGAGTTCCCAACTGTGTAACGCCACGAGTCTCAATTTCACCCAAAACCCCCACTTTTAAATTTAGAATGGGGAAACAACTGATATTAGGACAGCTTGAATCCAAATTAGCCCGTATTTGCTTTTTTCCCCTGTATTTGCTCCCTTCAGAAAAGGAGCAGGCACTTAACCCTTCTCCTAACACAACATACATGCTGGAGTGAGGTACAAGCAGGCCAGCTGAGAGATTCCACGCTTGGCTGGGATACACAGCAGCTTCCCAGTGATCTTAATGAAGTTAACTGAAGGCAACACTATTACCTGCAGAACTAGACATGATAGCATCCCCTGTGTGAACCAGGTGCACTAAAAATAGCAACCCTGAAGTGCTCCCTTGAACCCCCTAAATCTGCCATTTGCTCCCTTTTGGCCCTTGAAGTAAAACACCTTCAGTTTCGAAATGTGCTGGGTGGTGGAATTTTGAGAGCAGAGCAGCAATGTTTTCATAACCCACGTCTGGTACCTTGAACACCTCATCAGACACTCAGGAATGGACTCACAGGAAAGCCACAAACCACTGGGAGCCCAAGGACACCAATGTAAAGTTTCCAAGAGCTGTTCCTGTCACGCCTGGATATCACAAGAACACACAGGGACATTAAACTACCAACAGGTGACAACCAGTTTTTTGTTCACCTTTTTCCCTTTTTGTGTTTCAATCCTTAGTGTTCCCTGGATGGAAATCCTGAGCCATTCATTTTGAAATATTTCCCTCTTTCCAGCTGAAACTTAGTGAATATCACAAGGTCAGCAGAACCAATTACTGACAGTGCTGAAAATCAAATCACTAATAATGTTATTCCCACGTTTGCTTTCATTTGGCAGTGTCTTGATGGCACAAAGTGAGGAGACATCGCTTAACCAAGCTTTAAGCACACAGAACCAGATTATATATTTGCGCCTCGAGTGGATTCATAAAATTCTGTGGAGAAAACAATAAATCTTGATCTTTTTTTTGTCCTCATGCAGATGGCAAGTCCCCAGACTCACTGGGGTAGCCTCAGGCCAAGAGCACAGCAGAGCAGCCAACCGTGTGCTGGAGTTGAAGAGGTCTGAGATTAAAAATGAAAGCAGACAGGAAGGCTGCAAGTAAAGCAAAGAGGATCCACTCTTCAATAGGTGGCACTAGTCCCTCTCCGTTCTCCAGCCCTGATCCAAGAGCCTTTGGAGAGTGGCGAAGGGTAAAGTCAAACTTCTCAAGGTCATTGACACCCCACGGCTAAAATTAATGTCTCAGCCAGTCTTGCCAGACACATTTCCATTCTCCCAAGAGCTCCTCGAGAAAGAAGGTCATTCACTTCATCCTCTCTCCTACTATTT
Organism: Pseudotriccus pelzelni; assembly: GCA_035584735.1. Classification (NCBI taxonomy): domain Eukaryota; kingdom Metazoa; phylum Chordata; class Aves; order Passeriformes; family Tyrannidae; genus Pseudotriccus; species Pseudotriccus pelzelni. The sequence continues at coordinate 4,621,264 of JAWMRA010000063.1, forward strand.
GGAAGTTATTCAACAAAATAGGGAATTTCACTAGCGGTTCCCAACAAACAGAGCAGAGTTTCATTCTAAAAACTTGACTCACTAGAGAGAATGGAGAGCCCAGGTTGGATGTTGGAGCAAACTGGGCTATGGAAGGTGTCCCTGCCCGTGGCAGGGAGTGGAATGGGATGATTTTTAAGGTCCCTTCCAACCCAAACCATGACTCCACGAGGCACAAATCCCACCTCCCGTAACACACCATGGCTTTTCCTCTGCTCCAGCTCCGCAGGACACGATGGGAGCTGAGACCTGTGAACTAGAACCTCCCCTGGGGCCACGAGAGGCCACAATAGGAAAACGCGGTTTAATGGAGCGATTTGAAATGAATCATTCCATAAACAAAACAAAACAAAAAAACCCCCAAACTCCTTGGGGATTTGAGAATGTCCAAATGCTGCACTTCGTTTGGGAAGCCTTCTTTCTTACAAAGTGTTTTCAGAAACGCTGCTCCACGGAATAAATACAACCATCAGCTTTCACAAGGGCAGATTCTCAGCAGATGAAATTCTGAATTTCAGTTCTAGTTATCACCAGGATTTCATACCAAACGCCATATAAGCAGCATTCCTCAGATTCCTGCACTAACAGAAGTCATGCAAAGTCAGTGCAAAAACTATACTGTTTGAACAGTGCAGTCCACAGAGCCTTGATAAAATTGTTATCAACAATGGCACTGAATACTGCTCATAAAACAAGGGTTGGTAACCTTTTAAGAAAAAAAGAGAACCATGTATTTTAACAGGCTAAACAGGACTATCTGCTCCCATGGCAACACCACATTCAACCCCTGTGGTCCAGCCCTCCCCGCACTCCCAGCCTTTCCTGGCTATTCTAAGGGTAGTGATGAGGGGCTCCCAAAAGTCCTTTAAAAAGTCTGGAAAAATAGTGACCAGTAACACAAAGCTGATAAGAACTGCCAGGAACCAACCAGGAAGAGCAAGTTCAATTTAAAAACAGCTCAAACCTGGGGGTTCAAAACAACAACCAAAAAAAAAAATTTATCACAAGTGAGAAAGTCTGTGCAAATACTTAGGCCAGAAACTGGTCGTTACTAAAAATAAAGGAAGGTATTTTTGGAGAGCAAACAAATCACGGAGAAAAGGAAAAGAGAAACTGCTGTCTCACCTACCACCTTGAGAGCTAAATTCAGTTTTAAGAGATGGCAATTCTACTTTGAGAAACGACCATTAAGTATCGTGGGAGATCATGGCACTAATTATTAAATTACAGCGTATCTGAACCTACACTCAGTCTCTCTCCCGATCATTCAAATTTTGTTGAATATACAAATATAATTGCACTTATGAAAGAAAATATCCCACCCTGAGCTCATGTCACTGTAAATTAACTTCGGTGTATTAGACCAATTTCCCTGCCTAACCACTCTGCTCCCCCAGAGCCACTCAGATACTTGAAGAAATTCTGCTCTCTTGCTCCTTAATTAAAAATTTCAAGAGGTGAGAACAAACACACAGAAAAAGCCACACCTCCTTTTCCTGTTGTCATTCCACACTTCTCTATTATTCCCTTTCCAACGGCCCGTTACCAATGAGAAAAATATCAGCCCAGTATTTCTACTTGTAGGTTTTGGAACAGCTTGGGCCCATCCAAAGCAAACAGGCAGAGTTCTCCACACATACCGCAGAACAGGGAAAAGCAGAGAGGGCAGAGACAAAAGGCAGGGCCAGGTCCAACCCAGCAAAGGCCACTGGAAAGGAAGGATGAGTGGAAACTGCTCCCACAGATCCCGGCCACGGGCAGAGCATCTGTCAGGAAGTCAAAGCTTACGTTAGGAAGTCGTGTTTCTTTCTGCCACCCATGAAAACCCTGGACACTGCACAGGCTGAGGGAGAAGAGTAAACAGGCAGCCATTCCATCAAACGCACCAAATGTTTCCTGGAATTAACCCCCAGCAGCTCGACAGCACCTCTGGTGTGTTGTGGCTGAGCAGCTCTGGGGAAAAGGAACTCAGGACAGGGATTGGGGCAAGCTGAGTAACCAGCACCCACCTGGCAGGGGAGAACTCTTCCCCACAGGGAGCATCACCCCCAAATCCCTGGTGTCCAAGCAGGTCATTTCCCTGCTCATCCCTTCATTTCCCTGCTCATCCCTTCATTTCCCTGCTCATCCCCTCATTTCCCTGCTCATTCCCTCATTTCCCTGCTCGCTCCCTCTGAGCACAGCGGGAAGAATGACAAGCTGCAGCAAGCCAAGCCTCCCTGAGACAGTTTTCCAGCTCTGCTGGAGCAAATCAAGGCCCTCTCCAAACCTGTTTACTGAGGAACACTGTCACACCCCAAGGAACACGGCTATCATATTACTTTTCCTTAAAGGAAAGGAAAAAAAAAAAAGTGTGTGATTCAAAATTCCAGGGGAAGCAGGGAGATCTCATTTTCACAGAAGGAACAGGACACACTTCCCTAAACTGCACCAGCTAAAGGGCTTTTCCTCAGATTGGTCTGGAAGGAAATCTTCAGGGTTGGTGGTTTTTTGGGGTTTAGAGGTTTTTTTGCTTTTATATTTTATTGGGGTTTTTCGGGTTCAGGCTTTTTCTTCGCTATTCTTTTCCAGTGCCCCTCACAACCAGAGCCATGACAGCATCACTTTGTCATTACTTTGGTGGTTTAAGAAGCTGGATCTCAGCCATGAACACCTGGCAGTTTTATTCCAGTGGAATGATAAAAGCTGATACTTGGAAGAGCCGTTGCAAGTGCCCAAAAAGCCCAAAGCAGGTTATGCAGCAGCAATTTTCTCAACAGATTAAAATCAGAAGGCGTCACAGACTCTTTGAAACATGTAGGGAGGGAAAAAGGGAAAGGGAAAGAAAGGCAACCCATGGCTGGAGTCAGGACAAGCACACTTAGAAACATGAGATGCAGCAGCAGTGGCCAGATTCAGTCCAGGTCCAAGGGTCTTTACAAGCTGCAGGATCCAAAAAAACCCATCAGCTTGTGAAAACTTCTTGCCTTCTAGTTTCTAACACGAGTGCAAACATCTTTAGAGGCTGGAAACTCGACCAGTCGTTAAATACAGCCAGGATGGGGAGTGTCCCAGACTGACAGATCCAGGGGAAGCCAAAGGAGCAAACAGGCCTGTCATGGTGTAGTGACAACATCACGATGTGTGGGGACCTTGCCATCCCAAACTCTTTGTTGTGTGCTATTTATTCCAGTGCACAAGCCCCCACACAGCAGTGATACACAACACAGGACTGCAAGGTCACTCACTCCCTCTGCAACAAAGAATGGGGAAGTTCATATTCTTACATTTCTTTTATTTATTTACAGATACTCTGTGAAACGTGGGAAGGAACTGAGTGGAGATAACCTACAAATAACGCAAAATGCTCGCTCTGACCTCCACAGCCAGCGCAAGACAAAGGCTTTTTCTACAACCACAAAACCCTTCTGGGGTCCAAGAGTGCCCAAATCCCCCCCGCACCGTGGCACAAGGTCTCTGGGTGGGGAACAGGAGAATAATCCAGGTGACAGCTTGCCCAGGTTAGTTTTCCAGCCACTACAAAACTAGAAGCTGATACACTAAAGCAACACTTTTTTAAGCCCAGTTTGCCCAGTCCCTGCTGCAGAGCCGACCATGCAGATCGTGGGAAGGGTGGGAAAGCCTGGGATGCACAGACAGAAAGCATGGAGCTGCCCAGGGATGAGGCTGCTTGAGCTTACCATATGTCTCGGATCTACTCTCCTCAGAACTAGACTTTGTCTTCTTGGAGGAGCTTTCTGCACGAGAGCAGGAGAGAAGGAGAGAGAGATATAGAAAATATGGAGACCAAACATGAGAAAAAAAAAAAAAAATCCATGAGAAAAAAAAACAAACCAAACAAACACAGACTGATTTATCGGGTTAAATCGTGCAAAACACACAAATAAGATGGGAACAAAACACAGGTGGAACACTTGGAATAAGGGGTGAATAATGAAGACACAGGTAACACCACACGGAATCTTGTTACAGAACTTAAGACACAATAAAAGGTGCTTTCTGCAATAGCTACAGGAAGGATTCTGGATTAAAAAAACAGTCCAAGCACAGAAACTCCGGTATTTTTTAGCTCCAAAATAAGTAATCAACACAGGCACAGCATTTCAGCATCCTGAATTCATCCCTTAAAAAGAAAATCCTTCTATGAAGGCTGCCATGCAGGTTCATCTACCAGACCAGGGCACAAGCATCGTAACAGTGGAGCCAGGTAACAGCTCTCAAAATTGGAGTGACTTTCATCAAATTAAGATGAGAGGATTCCTGAAGTTTGTTTCTGAAGAAAATTAATTCCTGCTCCTTCAGAGCCTCCAACCTGAAATAATTTTACATTACCCACTCCCAAGGACAAAGGAAAAGAAGACAAAGCACTAATTTTCTCCCTTCCAGGATTTTTTAACTGGCATTTAAAGCCCATTTTCATTTATTTTGTGCACACTGGGAAGGAGTCATGCAGCCAGTGACAGAAACCATTAACAGGCTGGTTTATAAACATCAGCTTCGAATGTTTTGTGCAAAAAAAACAAAACAAAACCACATCCTACAAGTTGTACCATTCAACCCTCCTGCCTTCCTTCCACCAGCCCCAGGGACAGCACAATGCACAGGCATGAAAAATGCACATTGCAAGGGGCCAGGAGGCTCAGACAAGAGCCTGTCATGCATTTAATGAACACACACAGAGTCACTGGGTTAGGGTTTCAGGGAGAGGGAAGAATCTCTCGTTTCCCAGACAGTTCTGGACAAGCTGCCCAAATTGACCCTAATTTAGCCTTTGGGAAGGTTAAAAAAAAAAAAAAAAAAAGGAGAGCACATCCGTTAAAAATAAAGATGTTGATCTTCAAATGTGTCACATTGGAAAGCACAAATTCACTTTGCAAGGGACAGAGAGGGATCCAAAGCCACTAAGGCCCAAAAGAACAGAACCAAACCCCCAAAATTTAGATCCAAACCAGGGAATCTCAGCCCTAGCCGAGCCTGCAACACCCACTTCACTAAATGCCAACTAATTACAGTATTTGCCTCCTGAAATTTCAGGCTGACTTTCCCAAAAGCGCAAATTCCCACTGTTTACTGGGCAGCCCTAATTATTTACCGGCACACTAATCCAGGTTTACCGTTAGGTGTGTGTGTTCAAAAGCAAATGCCCCACACTCTTCCAAAAACCGCATCTTCTTGCACGTTAAAATTAGCTTTTAAAGCTAAAATTGTTTTTAAACCCAAAACAGTTGTTAAAACCTGATTCCCCCAGCGCTTTTCCAACGGAAATGCAGGTTTTCACCTGCGGGTTTTAGGGCTGTACCTGTGGGATCGAAGTCGTGGGTGCTGCTGCAGCGCTCAACCTTCTGCTTCTTGTCAGCTGGAGACTCTCTGCTCAAAATGCTGCCGTGTCTGTGTCAGGAAAAGGAAAGGAAAGGAAAAAAGGCACAAATCCTCAGCACCAGAGCACAGAGGAGCTGCTGGGGCTCCCAGAAATAACCTGAGCTGGGGCCGGCTGCTCGCAAGAAATCGAGGTTGAAACACAGGCATTAAATTCGCTTTAAAAATTCATCCCCGGGCCGGATTCAAGTGGGAAAATGATCTCCCTCGGAGGCTTTGGGAGCGTATCCAAGGTTCTAGAAAGAGCCTTGCTAACCTTCAGAATTAGTAACAGCAAGTGCGTTCTCTTTATCGCTCAACTTTAAAAGCAAAATAAAATCAGGCTACATAAGCCAGATAAACCTCCTGCAATCTTAACTCTGCCTCCTCCCCAGCAAACATTCGCTATCTTGGCAGGCAAAAATTTAAGATTTAGAATATCTCCCACCCACCCCCAGCCCCAGTACATCATGTACCAACTCGAGTGTCCCTTCACCGTCTCAAGTCTCAGGTAAGACGAGCCCGCAGTGAGGTAACAGAATGCAAATGTAACACTATGCCGTGCACTTTAAGTTCACCACCCAGCTATGTTTTTGGCACCTTGTCCCCATCTGGACATTTAATTTCCTCACATCTGGAACGGGTACTGCAATGAAGTAAGACGAAAAAGGCAAATTTCAGGAACTCACCTCGTAGGTTTTTTGAGAGGAAACCTGAAAAGAAGAAAAGAGCAGGAGTTTAATGGACTTTTGTTTCTCGGTATCATCCTTCATACCAACACTAATGCTTGAATACAAAGTTATTTTATGCTTCTGTGATACCACCACAAGAAAACCAATCTTTGTTCCTTTTTTCTCCAGCCAATTATTAGTCCACTCAGAGCTGATTCAGTTAAGCAAAGATTTTCAAACAGAATTAAGAACAGTCTGCTCTCAAATCCAGCACGAAGCAGCTCTTTCTTCCTCACAACACTGTGGTGGCTCATGGATCATCTTCCTCTCAAAACAATTAATTCCCTACACTAAAAATTAACATTTCTTCTTTTTTTTTCTCTATTAAAGGTCCAAACTAACTGAAAACTCTCCTTCCTAGTAACACAGCTCATGTTGAAATCCAACATCTCTATTTCCAGGAAACTCTATGAACTTGCCATCTTTGAGATTAGTGCACTAAAGTCAAGTTAACCTGAAATTATATTAACTATTCCAAATGTTATTACATATACAGATTACAAAACCAAGAAACCCACTGTTAAAGGACCAACAAGGTTTATAGGCATTTTTAAGTAAGGGAAACACGTAGGACTTCTGAAATCAGGGGGTTTTTCCCTTGAATTACTGCAGAAAACTGACAGCACAAGGTGTTTGCCATCCAGCTTGAGGCACCAACTTCTGCTTTCATGAAGCAGAATTATTTCTCCCTCAGAACCTTTTACAAGTTTAACTTCCATTCCTGCTTCATGTTTTTAGGTCCTTCAGCTCCAAAGCAATACATACACTTAGAGCTGTGTGTGAATATATTAAAAAAAAATACGTCACTTTTTGTTCTAAATGAAGATCTACAGATGTTTTATGGCTGATAATTTCCCTCTCTATATATAATTGTTATTCTTAATGCATTCTCCTCTTTTTACAGGTTTTCCAAGTGCTAGGGTGAAGGTCAAAGGGAGGAGATTTAGGGCAATACAATTCTAATGCCACAAAAGTTACCAGGGCAATAAACGACAATTTGTTATTATTACTATTTAAGTTTAGCTTAATTTAAACAGACCAAACTGTAACGACCAATAGTCCCATGGTAAGTCTGTATTAAAGAAGACAACGTGAGGGCAGGACAGTCCCAAGGACAGCAGCTCCAAACTCGGGCTGAGCTGAAAGGTTGGGATCTGCTCCCAGGGAACAAGGGACAGGAGGAGAGGGAGCAGCTTCCAGCTGTGCCAGGGGAGGGTCAGGCTGGACATCAGCAGGAATTTCCTCATGGAAAGGGTGGTCAGGCACTGGAAGGGGCTGCCCAGGGAGGTTTGCAGTCCCTATCCCTGGAAGTGTCCAAGGAAGGACTGGCCGTGGCACTCCGTGCTCTGGGCTGGGGGACAAGCAGGGGGGGAGATCGGGCACAGCTTGGACTGGATCACCTTTGAGGCCTTTCCCAAGCTAAATTCTAATTTCCAACCTGGATTCTGTGATTCTGAGCCGGGCAATGGCCCTCTCCCAACACAAAGAACCAAACTCTCCTCCAAGGGCTCCCCAGAGCATTACAGCCAGGATTCCTTGAGCACCGAAAGACTACAAGGGGCACCTTGTCACCTCCTTTCCTCGATAACTACACCCAGAGTGGCCCAGCCAGGAACAGCACACAGCCTTAAAGCTACAACAGCTCCCTCCCCATTACCTGAAAAACACAACTGGCTGCACAGAAGTGCTCGGCTTGATCCCTCTCTTGGAATAATAGCTGTGCCATTAAGTGTGGATCCACCCAAAACTCCGGCCAGCTCCCACATGCCAATCCCCTGTGCAAACATGCACTAATATGGCAACTCTGAAACGAGCAGCTGATGACACATTAGGCAAGTGAAATTAAAATGTTGTCTGTCTGTTCCTGAAAATAATTACACACAGCAAGACACTCGCCATCTTTTAGATAACAGCATCAAAATCGGTGCGACTGCAAGAGCAGCTTCCAAATTGAGGGGGTAGGTGGGGCCTGTGATTGCATAACCTATGGCCAAAGCAGCAATTTTAGGAGTTCATTAATTGAAGGAAAGAAGTGATAGCCCTCTTTCCTCCTGCCCCCCAAAAGCTCTGTTTTAAACTCAAAAGTCTGGGAAATCCACTCTGATTCAAATCAAGCCTCTCCTCACTCTGCTCTACCTGCAAAGCCAGATCTCTTTAGCGCCCAGGCCTCCATTTACAACTTTTGGCCTGTAAAGAACAGTTTTGTGCAAGACAGACAGCTTGGATCCCACAGAAAGAAAACAAAAGTCACTTCAGGCCAATCCAGCCCTTCCTGCACAGTCAACAGATACAGCAGCAGTCAAGTCTTTCACTGAAAAGCAGAAAAAGATTAAAAAAATGAGGAGTCCAGGAAAAGGCAGGAAAAGATGCTTAAGATGAATTACACCACATTTTTTTAATCTAATGCATCTGAACTTTGGGGCTGCATTAGAAAAAATCCCAACACTACTACCCAAGTATTTTAATGAAGCATTTAAGTGACAACCCTTCATCCCACAGTGTTTCTTATCAGCACCCAGAGCTGCAGGCTCTGCTCCTGCAGCAACACACGGTTTATGGGCGGCAGAAAGCGAGTTCACTGTCATTCTGGCTGGTTCAGAACTATTTATTATCTGCTCAAGGATGAAGCACAAATGTTCTATTTCAGAGGTCTAGAAGCTGGGTAAAACTTATCCTTCAGGCCGGTGACATGAATTATTTAGGAAGGGATCCTGAAGTTGCTGTACATGAAACGGCGCTGAAATGGCTGGAATTTTTCCCGTGCTTTGACGTTACCGGTGAACGTGAAGTTCCTGCCGAGTGGCAGCCAAAATCCTCCTGTTCCTAGCCCAAAGCTGTGCTCACAGCTGGGCAGTCCAAGAGGTCAGGAGCCAGCTGGCTCTGGAGGATCCCAGAGTCCTGGGAAGAGCCCCCAGCCCAGGCCCTGGGGCCGTGTCCCCCCATCCCACGCGGCCGCCGAGCGCGCCGGGAGCAGCTCCGGGAAGCTCTGGAGCCCCTTGGCCGCCCGCCAGCTTCCTGCCTTTCTTTCTCCTCCAGAGCAGGGAGGGAGGCAGGGACATGGGGGGGAAGCAGGGCAGGCAGGTCACCCCAGGCAGTGCAGGCTGAGGGAGCTCCGGGCTCTGCCCCGCACTTGCTTTGCTTCGCAGGCGTCCCCTAAAACCAGCGGGGTAGGAAGGGGATGGGATTTGTCCAGCCGGGATGAAGGTGAAGCTCCCCAGCCCCCTCCCCTGAAAAAACTCCTCTCCCAGACCTGAAATCATTCCTGGGCAGTCAGTTATGAAATCACAGAAACTGGAGGTGGAAGAGTCAGCTGATTCAAGGCCCTTGCTGGGCACACTCAGTGCAACGATCCTCCTCTTCTCCCACCTTCCTGCCTGAATACCACCCGGAATTCCTTGATTTGCTGAAGACACCCCTCATTTCCACCCCCCATTTCCCAAACGCTGTGTCACTACGGCAAAGAGCGGAGCGGATAAAATACAACCAGAGAACGCAGAGCGGCTCCCACGAGTTCACCCAGCCGCTCTCCGTATTTCAGCACTGCTTATCTACACTTGGAAATATGTTTAAGCTTGAAAGCAACCCCGAAAATCCCCTCACTGCGTTAAGAGTGTTCAGCAGCACATATTACATATTTAATGCATTTCACCTCCTACTGTAAACAGCAAGGCAGAGCAGGGTGGGGTTTAACAGCTGGAGACTTAATTCCAAACGGAGCTGGCAAGTTTAGGCTCCATGATAAAAAAAGAAAAAAAAAAAACCCTGTAGACATTTTGTCTGATAACCGATGAACATCAGCACATTTTCAAACAAGTTGTTCCACTCTCGCAAGTACCAGCAACAATTAAAAGCCAAGTCACATTTTGTGTTTTGGTTTGGGTTTTTTTTTTTTTTTTAAAGACTGGGTCAAATAATTTAAGCCATTTAAACACAGCAAATTACCAAAAGTATGTCTTCTTAGTCACGGTGCATTAGGAAAATCTGTTTACTGTAAAGCCAAGTGAGGAAAATACACCTACAAGTAGTAACACAGTGGATTAAAAGTTCTCCTTCAAGTTAGCTCACACACACAGGCCAGTGCCTAATAACTACCTTGAAGCCAAGCAGAAAAAGATAGTTTTAAGACCTAATGTGTCAAAACACACCAGAGCAGGAAGGATTCCCAGCAGTACAAAGCATTCCATTCTAGCCCGGGAGGTTGAAAATATAGCTGACCATAAATAGCACAGCATTCAGATAACCATGTTGGGGTTTTTTCCTCCCCTACTAAAATATTACCAGAATTCAAGTATCTGCTATCTGGAAAGCTGATCAAAGAGAAAAAATATTTAGATTCAGGCAAGGGCCTCAACCTTGGAAATATTTATTCATGTGCCTCACTTCAGTCCCATTTCCTTCAGCAGGGCTGCTCACATGCCTGAAACGAAGCCTGTGTGTGTTTGCAAGGAGAAATTACTACAACTTGTGCCCGGATGAGTAAGAAATATTGTGAAACCCATACAGGGGAGAACAGCCAGAAACTGCTTGCTTGACAGAACTAATCTTTAATTAGGAGATGAACAGTTGCAATGGAAGCTTCTTCACTGCTTTATTAGTTTCTTTTAAATAAGATGTTGCTTGTTACAGAAAAACCCTCTAAATGAACTCCAAATCTGAAAGACAAGCAGCAAACACACCTGATCATGCCAAACTCAGGAGAGATGAGATGTAGGACAGGTTTGTTACAGGTTTGTTCATTTGTGGTTTTTACACATTCAGAAAGAGAAGAAAAGCCCCTCCCCCCAATAAAAACACCAAACTTTGCCTGTTTAAAATGACCTCATCCCACTCCAGAAGGTTTCCACCAAGTCACCAGCCAATGAGAAGCCTTTGGCCAGCTCCAGCTCCACGGATTTCAGTGGAAAAGTGAGTTTAACTGGCAGCTACAATCAGAACGCCGGAATGGCTTGGGTTGGAAGGGACCCTAAAGCTCATCTCATTCCACTCCCTGCCACGGGCAGGGACACCTTCCATGAGCCCTGGTTGCTCCAAGATTCATCCAACCTGACCTGGAACACTTCCAGGGATGGGCGTTCAAGACTCCTGGAAGTCTGAGCTGGATTGTTCATGTGCAACCAAACAGCTCCTGGAACACTCCAGCTCTGTTCTTGAGTGACAGTCACAAATCACTGAATAACTCCATGACTATTCCTGGTGCATCCAGCTCCTCTGGTAGCTATTAAAGTTCATTTTCAACACCCTGCACTGACAGTACTCAAGAGAAAAGCTGCATCTGCCTAAGTCTTGTAGGCTTAAGTGCCCTGAAAGTACAGTAAACAGGGATGTTTCCAACGCCGTTCCGCAGATAATTCCCATAATTTCATCTTGAAAGGCACGGAATGAAAGAAAAACAAGGAAAGGAGTCTGTTTTCCCAGCTTTGCAGATCCACCAGGGCAGCTTTTTGCAGGGCTTAAAAAGCCCTGAGAAAGGTACCGTGGGAGAGTGGGGACACGACCTGGACTAAAGCAGCACCAGCGCGACCTTAACGTGGAGCTAAAGGCACTTTTCTGTCACGACACAAAAGGAGGAGCCTGCTCAGCACAGGGCAGTGGGTGACCAAAGGAGCTGAGGAGATAAGAACCCACAGCAGATCCAGGGAAACACGGATGCAGCAAGAGGGAAGCTACTGGCAAGCGAGGGAAAACACAGACACCACTTCCCTGTAATTGCCTGTGCTGCCCACAAACTCCAGCTGGAACCACATCAGCCAGGCTGGGACAGCACTGGTCCAACACATCCAGTCCATTCAGCTCGGCTTTAAACCACTTAAAGAGCAGTTTTATGCCCTGTCATCTTTTCCCTGTATCAAAGTACAGAAGCTCAGGAAACCACAGGTTGGGTTTTTTTTTTACACCGAAAAAAATAAAAAATAAAAAAAAACAACCCATTGCAGACTGATGACAACAGACTGGACACAAGGTGCAGGGAAACTCCAGGGAGGATTCCTGGGAGCTGGCAGAGCCTATGGACAGATCCTGAGGGACTCACAGCAAGCGCACAAGGAGGCAAAAGGCAGTTGGGCATTAAAATCTTCATGTTATTTTTGTAGGAGTCCAAGGCAGCAACCACAGCTGACGCAATGACTCATGGAGGAATCGTTCCTGGCATTATTAGCTTTTGATTGCTGACAGCTCCAGGAACAGGCCTGGTCGCTGCCTTCGGAGAAGGAACCCAGGAAATTCAGGGAAGTGACTGGAGAGCCCATACAGCCCATATTGTCTCCGCCTCTAAACATTGCCAGCAGCTTCAGTGTGGGACCTGCACTAATAAACAATCAGCAAATACCTCCCACTCAATGTTATACTGTTTTTCAGGCCACAAATGCCTCTCTCCATACGAAGAACGCGCCCTCCAATATTCCTTTTAGGAGAGAAAATGCAGAGTAGCCAATACAGCCCATCAACACACTTCCTGATGGATCAGCAGATGGATCGATGCAAGGGACTGGTGCTATGGCAACCAACGTGCTGAGCTAAGGACTTAAACTGGGTTAAGATGAATTTGATAAAAATCAAAGTCTGGAAGGCTGGCAAGTCCCTGTTGGGGCTGTAAGATGGGAATGTCAGGGCTCCAAGAGGAAGGTATCACTACAGGGAAAGCAGAGATTTATTCTGGGTGCAGGTTTCAGCAGGAGGGGTGAAGAGAAGGCAGGATGAGAAGGGAGGAAAAAAAACCCCAGTTTAAAACTATGAACTAAAATCAGAACGCAAAGATAAGTCTTCATCATAAAACAGGTAACAAGAACACGGAGATTTCCCTCCTGATCAAAGTTCCTGATACGGAATTTCCTGATGACACAGGTAGCATGTCCTGTAAAAATGACAAGGAAGGTGCTCTGAGTTTACTCCAGCCAGCTGTAGTTCCTTCCTGCAAAAATCTGAGCTGGGAAGGGTTTCTATTTCTCCATGAACAGCAACACTCGGAAAGGGCAGAAGAAAAGCATCTCCAGAGAAGTCTCCTCCACAGTTCACTCATTCACTCCCAGCCCAAGCAAGTGCCTCAGCTATTTTTCCATGACACAAGCACTTGGATTTTTCCAAGCGCTGATGTCAGGGCTTTTCATGGAGAAAGAACTGCATTTACAGGGCAGGCAAGGAAGGAGGGCTTCCCCAGCAGCCATTCTCAATGTGGCCTTTGTGCTGCTCTGCTGCTCAAGCCAGGACCCTGCAAGAACTTTTAGTCCCTGCAGAAACTCTATAAAGGGGAGGGGACAGGGACATTTCCAGCAGCCAGGGCTGTTCTTCCACCCCTGACTGACTTCCAAGGCTCAGAAGCAACAGCTTTCCTTCTCCAGGCCCTGAAGTTACAGCCTTGGAAGACAAGGCCACTTATTGTTTAATATCTCTACAGCAGGGTGGGAGCAGACAAACAAATGAGAACGGGGAGGGGGCAGTGGAGAGAACATAAATAAACCATGTCTGCTTAATGCTGCCTTTAGATTCGGCCTAAAAGCAAGAGGTGAGTAACAGGGATGAGGTTTGGCCACAGAGCAGGTACAAACTCTGCTTAGCAACTCGTGGAGAAGAGAGGTTTGCCAAATGCCAGGTGATTTCCTACCAGTTTCCCGACACAAATCACCGAATCTCTCAGTTTCCACCTCTAGGGAAGAACAATTGCAATGGGAAAAAAAAAAACTGAATTAAACGCCAGAAATACTGAAGATCCCCAAGTATTATTCTAAAATGCTATCATATGAGAAATTGAAGCAAAACCAGTGCTCAGCAGAGAAGAAACGTCCCTGACTTGTTCCTTTACTGCAAGATTTTACTGCATGACCCGTTTAAGAGAAGTGACCAGGTACAGCAGAAAGGTCAGGCTGGTGATTTCAGAAGTTATGACCCAGTTTCTCCCTTATTTATTTCTTTTGAAGCACGCCACAGACAAATATTCTCAGGCCTAGAGAGCTCAAGCTTCCCTGAAGCAAGAAAAGGCAGCTGAAATATGCAGTTTGGCCTTAAAATAGCCCTTTTCTCCACATTTTCATCTCATCTTTGCATCCCTGCTTGAAGGGAGGGGGGGGGAAGGGGGCAGGACACGTTCTGTTGTGATTCTTTCTTCCAGCTTTCGCTTCTGAAAACCATTTTAAACCCCCCTGCCCGCAGAGTGGGAGAAGCAAATCAAGCACCAGGGCTTCTTGCACAGACAGGGCGTGGAGTCCAAATTAACCTGCCTCCCTAAACTGGAGCTAATTACGGGGAAATGAAATGTTTGCTTTGCTTGCCAATAATTGCAATTCCGAGCTGGCTCGGTGGCAGCAGCTCCCTCCCCACCAGCACTCCTCCTACACGGCGTCTGGAACAGCTTTCCAGTGAAATGCTCAAATAAAAAGGGGGGGGGGGGGGGGATAAAAATCAAACCAACAAGACAATTTTCTTCTCCTAAGCCAGCCATGAAAAGCTCAGGCCGTGGAATGCCACGGGATTTGCTTTCACCTGACACACACACACACACACACACAGGGCTGGGGATCACTCGTGTTGCCCCAGCGTGTCGAGCAGTTCTTGCATTTCATTAGGCACAAAGCCTAGTTCCTTATTAATGCCATACCCAGCTTGTGGTTGTTATGAACCAGCAGCAAGACTAGTGTGGAAACAGTCCTTAAAAACAGCAAAAGACAGCAATTAGAAAGGGAGGAGGGGAAAAAAACACACACACACACACACACACACACACAGAGTGCACGTAATGCAACTGGAAATGTAGCTTTCAAAATAGCGTAACTCTCGCTCCAATTAGGCAGCCTCTAAGTTTTGCAAATATACGTACAAGGTTCAGAGGCACATTTGAATATTTGGCCCAGAGTTCACATTTCTGGTGAGTAAGCGTGTTACAGTTGCCTGGCTCGGGAACACCACACCTCTGTGGCCTGGAATTAGCACGAGTGGCTCGGGTGCTACACGGCAGTGAGGGGAAAAAAAAAAATACATGTTTTGAAGAACCAACAAGGCTAAGCTGTTGTTCTGCTCCTCAGCATTATGAACTTGTGCGTGATTTAATCTATCACTGGTCACCAAGGTGATCAGAGGGATGGAGCAGCTCTGCTGGGAGGAAAGGCTGGAAAAATTGGGATTGTTCAGCCTGGAGGAGAGAAGCTTTGGGATGACCTGACTGTGGCCTTACAGGAGCTGAAGGGAGCCTGCAAGACCAACGGAGAGGGACTGTTTACAAGGGCCTGGAGTGACAGGGCAAGGGGGGATGGTTTTAACTGAAAGAGTTTAGATTTAGGTGAGATATTAGGAAAGAATTGTTCCCTGTGAAGGTGGGGAGGTCCTGGCACAGGTTGCCCAGAGAAGCTGTGGCTGCCCCATCCCTGGGAGTGTCCAAGGCCAGGTTGGAACTGCTTGGGCTATGGAAGGTGTCCCTGCCCGTGGCAGGGGGTGGAATGAGAGGACCTTTCAAGTCCATTCCATGATTTACCTTGATACAGAGGTGTAACTACAACCTGAAAACACCAGGAAGAGCTGACAGCTCAGCAATACCTTCACCAATGGATTTCAATATTCCAAAGGTATTACCAGTTTGCCTGACCTACTGTCCCAACAGGAGGCTTTACTGAGTGACTCCTATGATAAATAAGGTCAGCAGGCACCTTGTCTTAATTTAGATTGTCCTTCAATCCTCTTGTTAGCTTGTTTTAAAGGTTAATGTGCGTTTACTGCTCTGGAAATGTAATTCCACCACTCAGGCCCAAGACCTGCCTGCTCATCAGAACTAGTTTATGAGTTCAAAGCTAAGGAGACACTCAACCAAAAAGCATTTTCAGCCCTGCCTCTTCCAGTCATGAACCTTTGGCCAAATGACACCCGTTCAGCATGGGATGTGCAGACAACACCCACCCTTGTGACCTCTGCAGAGCTTCTGAGTATCTCCCAGATGCAATAAACTAATTCACAGCTAATATGTCTCAAACCACCCAAAGGCAAAGTGCTCCCAGAGGCTTCATTTACACCAGGGGAAAAAACTGGATCCACAATATTACAAAGGAAAGCAGCAGCACAGAGAGGACCAGGGAATCATTGCCACAGTGTTGCTTAACCTGTGCAGTGTGTTCTCAGTCCTTCACAGCTTCCAAGCCAGCTAATTCTGATTCAGATTTTAAAAGCATCCATGGAAAGTTTCTCAACCATACGTTTGAGTTGGAAAGAATCAGCGAAAACGAAAAGGTGATGATATCAGCTGAGCTGTAAAGAGATTGGTGTCATATATTAGAGTTGAAGCTATCTTAGTTGTTTACGTGGCCTAAGGAAAATGAGGAGCTTTCTGGGATATGCAAGGCTATTATTTCACCCCTCAAAAGGCAGGTCTTGCCCATGAAACACAAGAGGAAAGATGCACATAGCACACATTGCACGAGAAGTGAAAAAAACGCACACAGGCATTCGTGGCATGCTTTGCTCCTTCCCATTTCACCCTCCCTTCATCTAAATTACAGGAGAAATCCAGAAAGAACCACTGCAAAGGGCTGGAGCAGAACACACACAGCCACATCAAGCCCTGTTCCTTCCACTGTAAAATGGAAGATAAAAAAAAAACCAGTAGTGAAGCTACTTGTAAAATGGCTCAAGATCCTGAGAACAGCGCGTGAGTCAAACACAGAGCTATTAATAGGCCTCAGAATATGTTTGTATTAGTATTTTCCTCTTGGGTCTTGTAAAATAAATAAAAATACAAGCAAATTAAAAAAAAACCCAACCCAATAACATTTACTCAGGAAACCCACCAGCTGCTAAGAGGTGATGGCAGCAAATTCCCCACTCCATGACAGAGATAACCAAGCTCTCAGAAATATCAGTATCAGATTGAAGTTGTGTCCCCACTGGATTCACTAACACCAGTTCTTGGTGCCTCCCCCACAGCCAGGCAGGACGCTGAGAGATGCCAACCCTCACTGACTGTATTTGTAAATATATCAATAAAAAACAAACACCCCCCCCCAGCATCTCAGAGCTCTTCCACATCAAATCCTCGCAGCCATAAATCAGTCCAAACTACTGCAAATGGAGAGGAGGCTCTCAGTGCTTATCTGATGACTGTCGCTGTATTAAGACTCTCAATTCTGCACCAACAGCACTGTCCACACCATCACTGTGACTGTTACTATCCCCTACCGATGCAATTTGCTCCGTTTTTTAGAACACTTTACAATAATATTAAAAAAAAATTACATACATAAGATCAGTTAAAACTGCATTCAGAAAAAAAAACACACTCCAAGACGCTTTGGAAAACCAAGAGCTAATTTAACGTGAACATGCATAAAACATCAGCTTAGCAAAAATCACATTCCCTTCCACTGCAGAAGCTGGGGAGAAGGGTCTGCTAACACACCGGTATGGAATTCAGCACTGGGAAGGGGAAAGGAGGGAGTGCTGCCAGCATCTACATCTAAAAGCATCTTTCCCAGCTGTCAAAACCTTTGTTCTTGAGCTGACACACCGAGGCACAGCTTTTCCCAGCAAACACATTAAATTAGCCATTTTCACAGGGGGAATACAAAGGAGTAACTATTAAAAAAAAGGGGAGGGGGGGAATAAAAAAAGAGACAAACCTCTCCTCCCACCCTTTTTCCAGGAGATATTAAAAGGAAAAATTCTTTCTCCTCTGCACTCAACAAAGCTATTTTCTCATCTTTCCATATATACAGTATCACAGAATAGGAACAAAGGCTCTCAGATTATTATTACCTGTTTCACACGACCAAGTCAGCTGAGCAGGGAGATCCCACAGGCCCATTTCCAGGGGGAGCACGCTGAGCCCAAGTCCTCTCCAAGGAGCTCCAGCTGCCCCTCCTGGAAGCTTCCTGGGTGGTTTTTTAGGCTTATCCGATGTCCTTGGGAGGCATCTGCCTGATTGTTCCACTGACCACTGGAGGGGAGGGAAGAAAACTCCACCTCTTCTCTCCCACCTCCTCCCAACCACCATCAGCCCAGCGCTGCACGGCTCATGGACACGGAGGGGGGAAAACAGCATCCACAGGCTCCAGGCAACCAGGAAGCAGGGAGAGAGCTGGGGGTTTAAAATTCAGCGTTTCCAGCCGTCCTGGGGGGGCAGGATAATCTCTCCCTCTGTGTTTATGCCTGTGTAAGAGGTGCGTCCCTCTCCGCGCGCACAAATACCCATCCATACGTGAATGTATGTGCGCCGCACGTCATTAAACCCCCCAACCCCGGTCCAAGGAACCGCATCACGAGGCTCAGGAACAAAACCCTTGGCAGGGGGCACCGAGATTTTTTTCCCTTCAATCCACTCTTTTCCCTTTTTTCCCCTCTCCCCAGGGTCACGCCGCGCCACGGGGCGTTATTTTTTCGCGTTCCGCAAACGCGCCCGGCCCGAGCGGCACCCGGAGAGCGGCAAGAGGGAAATCCAGAACCTCTGGAGGGCTTGGGGAGATGGCAGAGGGGGAGCACCGAAGCACAGCCCTCTCTCTGTCACCCAGCTAAAAGCACCTGGGAGGTCAGAGCAGGAGCTTGGCGCTCTCGGAGCGGTCAAGCCCTGGGCAGGAAGGACTGGAGGGTGAAGGGGCTGTTTTCTTTTTCTGCCCCAATAACCTAATTAAGTTTGGGAGCGCTGCTGGCGGGAGAGAAATTTCTTCACGCTACACTGTCTGTTTGTGTTTGATTAATGTAAATCTTCCCAGGGCTCCACGGCCCCAGGCGGTGGCTCTCCATTAACAAGCAGCCAAAGTGCCACGCACAGAGAAACCAAAGATCTCTTATTTTACCCTTTGCCATAAAACCAGCAAACTTCACCCAAAATGATCAAAGAAGCAAGACAGAAGCTGCCATTCCTGAATCTTGCTTGTTTTCACACAGTTTCCTCGGTTTGGACTCGAAAGGATTGTGTTCTGTTGCTTTCCCCCAAAAGCTGTAGGTAAAATATAAATAAAAAAGTTAATTCTGTACATTTTTAAGTTTATTTTTTCCATAAGAAAAAATATGGCAGGCCATGGTTAAATAAATTTTTCATGTGCTTAAATCCTTTTTTGTTTTTGGTGATCTGAATTCTCATTCCTATTAAACTCCACTTTTTTTCCCCCCTAAATCACAGGGCCTATTAAAGAGATGAAACTGCAGCAAACCTCTTAATGTATTAATAGTAGCTCTTTTCTCTTGCATTTCCTCCGTTCTCATGGGCAAATTCTTTAGGCTACAACTCACCACAAGTTCTGTGCTGCCCAGTCCAAGGCATGCTGGTCCCAAATATCATCTCCAAGCCACAAACTGCATCAAGGCTACAATTACACAGAAGAAAGAGCCAAAGGAAGCCAAAGAAATCAACTCCTACCCCTACATCTCCCTGCTCCATGCAGTAATTTCCTAGCCAGAGCTTGTATTTTCCATGCTTCCCCTCTTTTCCAGAGGCAGGCATTCTCATTTTTTAAATAGCAGCGAGCTGGATTTCATTGGTTCCTATTTTGAAACGTTTGCCCCAGCCCCTCATTTTCTAGGAATCGCCCGAATCGGAAAATGTCAGCTCTTCAAAAAGAAAATGGCCAACTGGGGGAAAAGCAAAAAAAAAAAAAAACCAACCAAAAGATCCTCCCAGGAGCACCCCTTCCTGGCCTGTAGGACACCACCAAAAAATGGGGGTCAAAAAAAAAATAAAAATCAACAGCATTGAGGTTTTTTAAGCCAACATGAAATCAGGGAGTTAAGGAAGCCAGGGAAAAGTCACTGCAAATCCCAGAGCTCCACATCCAGTTTATTCGTGGCTGAGTGGGAATCATGTGCACCAAACAGCCCCTGCTAAGGGTGTCAAAACAGGGATATTTTTAAACCTGGACTGCATTTAAAAAAAAAAAAAAAAGAAACCAAGTATTTGCAAGTTCTCCTCCCTCGTGCTCCTCATCATGTGGAACATGGATGGGACAACGTGACAGGCCAATATACCTTAGTTTACTAAGCTACATTTTGGTTAAAACACTGGGTTTGACCCGTTTCTTCCACTGGGAAGAGCAAATTCACGTTCCCCAGTGCCTGCCACAGTCTACCCTTCAATAAAACCTTCCCTACTGCAGGGAAATGCCACAAGTTTAAGGTTTGCAATTTCCTTTACAACCATAAGAACAAATTTCTACCTTGTAGAGTACTGTATATTTTTTTATATATAATAAATATAGAATATATAAAAATATTAAAAACATATACAAATATACATATATAACATATATTTAATGCATATATTAAATATCCTTGCAAAATTCAAGGTCATGCAAGCAGAGTGCCCGCTTTTTTAAATTTTCCTGCAAAAATAGTTCATTTGCAATCATTCAGATCAGGGAGGAGGGACTAAGAATACAACAGGAATATGCTTCAATATGCTTTATGCTTTTAACCCACAGGGGGACATTTTCAATTCCCTTAAACATAAAAACTCTCTTACTGGCATCAACACTCGGGAAAATAAGTGCGTTTGTACCATAAAACAAGCTTAAAAGCTTCAGAAATGGAGACTGCAGCTTCTCTTCATTATAAAAAATAATAATAAAAAAAAGCCAAACAGACTTTGAAGAATCCAAATAAAATTTCAGTCTATCAGGAAAAGCACTTAGTAGAAAAAAAGGATTTAAGCACATGAAGGATTTATTTAACCGTTGTCTCCAATTTTTTTTTTTTTTGCTTATGGAAATAAGAAACTCAAGAAAATAAACTTAAAAACTTTAATTTTTATTTATATTTTATCTACAGCTTTTTTTTCGGGGGGGGGGAAGCAACACAATACGTTCCTTTCAAGTACAAACCAATGCAGCTGCCAGGAAACAGGGTAAAAACAAGAAAGGTTCAGGAATGGAAGCTTCTATCTTGCATCCTACTCTGATTTCCCAGATTTCCTTCCCTCAGCCACAGGAAATACGTTGAAAACCATTTGGAAGGGGGAGAGGGGGGGGAATCTTTGACCATAAAAAGGAAGAAAATCTGATGCAACCAGGTTTTTAAGAGAAATTAAAGAGAGCCAAGGGATGACCAGGACTGGAATGGATGATCATGGTTTTAAATCCACGGGGATTTCAGGACTACAGAAATGTGGAGAAGAGATAGCACATAATTAAAAAATAAATCTCTCCTAAGAACATATAAAAGATGGTATAAGTTATCTACTTCTGATTTAGCCAGATGCCTTTGCCCATTCAGAAGAAAACAAAGGACAATTAAGTCAAATAAGTGTTTCTAAAATACCACAAGCCTCTTTATTCCAGGTTTCACCTTCTAGAGTTTTCAAACCTCTGTGCTCCATCGTTCTTCGCGAGTCACACCAATTTCGGTCCCTGCTCCCTCCCTAATATTCTCTATTAATTAAGGAATTCCTTACTTCTTGCCCATATAGAAGCCCCACGCCCCACAAGCTCCTCCCTGTGTTCATCCCAGCTCTCTGCTGGGCAGGCTGGGATATGGTAAATATTTATGCAGAATGCACAGACCTTTACCCCAATAAGCAGCCAGGCCTGGGAAAGGAGCAGCTTCCCAGAGCTCCACGGAGCGGAAGCAAAGCGGTCCCAAAGGAACAGAGTCCACACCCCTGCGAAAAGAATCCAGAGAGCAGCAAAAGCAGCTCAGCATCCAACTGCTGCCACTGCTGGGGGAGTTCGGCTGCAAAACCTGAACGTTCCGCACACCAAACCCCAAGGATCCTGTTTGGGGAGGGGTGTCCCATCCCTGGGAGTGTCCAAGGCCAGGATAAAGCTGAGCTTTATCACTGTGGGGATTCTAGATGAGGGTATTTGCAGCTCAGCTGAAGAGGCCCAGCCTCGCTCACAGTGTTTTGGGGAGTTCAAAAAGGCACAGGTGAGCAGATCTGGGAAGTTTAAATAGGTGAATAAATCTATTCCATATAAAGAATTCAGTACAGATCCCCTCAGATAAGGGACAGATGGACACGTGCACTCACAAGCAGTGGATCCCTAACGTTATAACCCACCACGACACACAAAAAGTTTGCCACTGCACCTTCTCAGCCCCCAAAAACCATCGAGGTCGGGCAGAAGGGCTGCCCAAGTACTTTACTGAGCCCTGTTATGAGCACTGACCCCCAGTCTCTCCCATATCTGAGGAGCTCAGGATGTTCATCTCTCTTATTTTATATCAAGGAACAGAATCCATCCCACACATCTTAAATAAACAGGAACTAGCAAAGGACTGCTATTGGGGGGGGGTTTGAGAGAATGTGTAAATATAAAAGTACAGACAAGAAGATACGTGAGAAATCTGATGTATTTCAGCAAGATACTGCAAGGACACGGAGTCCACTCCATGACCTGCAGCTTTCAGACACACCTCAGCAACATCTGAGCGTTTTCAGCTCCAAAAATCACGGGCCATTATGTCAGAACATCCCTACAAAGGAGTCAGAGAGATGTGAGAGGCACTGAACTGCTCTTCAGTCACGTATGGGGAACGTCATCTTTTCTCTTCTTCACAAGAAAAGGATCTATGTGCTCTTTCAAAAACTTTTATTGACCCGGATATCAACTTGCAAGCACCAAAGGACTAAAAAAAAAATCTTGTCCTTGGCCACTCTGGGCGTGTTTTAAGGAAAGCAGGAGACAACCTGATGACCAAGTGAGTTATTTCATTGGAGTGTCCCAAGTGTGTTACGTAAGAGGCAGTGGAAGTTAAAGATACAGAAACTTCCTCTTAGGAATATCTGCAGGTCAGAGGAGACAACTTAATTCCTTTTTTAAAAGATTAGTGAGACAAGTCTTTGTGGTACCCTGGTACAGAAACAAGTCACAGACAGTTGGAATATACAACTTATTTGGGAAGGCAAGTTAGGCTGAGTGCTGGCAGTGCACATGCAACCTTCCAATTTTCAGAGCATTTTGCTAAGTAAGAGTTGGGAAAATGTTTTTAGGATGCAAGATGCCAGATGAGAACCCCCTAAGAAATACCCCTAATTTGGCAAGTCCGTTAGTGGACATGGTTACAGCAGTCACTGTGAAACTCCAGCACCTGTAGGATGCCAGGCAAAATTAAAATTAAAAACAGGCACAGAAGGAAAAACAAAAGATTAAATGAACTGTAGGACAAGCTCCAGGGAAGTAGTGCCCACAGAGGGAAGAACAAGGATGATTTAGAAATGGGAGAAAATGATGAAGTGAATAGGGTGGGAAAATCAACTCGACTGCTGGAGATACAATTCCATTTATTATGCACGGAGTGATTCACCACCCAAATCCTCTGCTCTGCTCTGAACAAAACCCACCTTCCAGGCTCCAGCCAGCTGACCAAAAAGCAGAGATCAGCACAAGTTAGGATTAGACTGGCAACCCACTTTAGAGTCAATCATTACAAGGCTGAAGCACAGCTGTCTGCTGTTAATGCACGGCTGCCTTAAGCCCCAGCCAAACGCTTTGAAAGTCATCTTCAAAACAAGAAAACACTCAACTCCCTAAAACTTTTAGCACAGCTGTTAACTCTGTGCATTTGTTACTAGCAGGTAATACTGCAGTACTCTGCTGACCAAAGGAAATTAAAGAAAATTATCGTTTTCACCGTGCAACCGGACAATTAATTTTGCACACAGTAACTAAAATCAGAAAGTTCTGGTCCAAATATGAAAACTGGTTGAAAGCTGCAAAATCTGCTGTCAAAAAGTCATAAAAAGCAAAAAGTGAAAGATCTTTTATGACAGAGGACCCTCCTTCTTTCAGTTTCATTGTCTGGGCTGACTTCTGGCATAGGAAAAGGGGTTCTATGGAGCTGCATCTAAAAGGTCACACAGTTTCCTTCCTTGATCTTTTACTATGAACAATTTTAGAAGGCATTAAACATTTCAGAACAGTCTAGCTAAACAAATTTTTGCTTATCCTGTCATTGAATTACGTTCAACCAATTCCAGTAAGTCGGGGGGGGGGGGGAGGGAGGGGAAAAAGCCCCCCAAAACAGCTCCAAAATACAGTGTTTATGCCAGTCACTAAATTCAAACTTGAGTCAATGCCAAAACAGCATAAACTAGACAGAGAAGTAATTATTCTATAGCTGACAGTTTGAAAAGAGAGAAATGAGAGCACTGATTCTCATTTTCTAAGACAAAATCGACTTAATTCGCAGCAAACTGAACATAGCTGTTAAAATTGTGTCATAATTCAAAGAGAGAAAAGCACAAGACACAATACCAGGGGTTTAGCACTCAATAGCTTCTTATGGTTCACTCCAGAGCTGGGAATTATCAGCAATAAATACTTCCAGGCCTATAAAACTCTCTGAACTGCCCACTAGACATCGAGGACCAGGGGAGGGAGGGGGGGGAGCTTGAACTTGTTCTTTCTCTCAGTTCACCATCAACTTCATCCCACCCCAGCTTTACAAACATATACATATAAAACAAATATGTACAATACACAGAAAAGAAACAATTAACAGCAGCAAAATGTTGACCCCCACGGGGAAGTCAGCGCTGGCTTTATCATCCCTTTATCCCAGACCTCACACTGCCAACGCCTAAAAGCAGGGAGGGAGAACCCAAAACACAAGGCAAGGTGACTGCTACCTGTACTCACAGCCCCAGCCTCCGAAAATGCAGAAATCCACGTCTTTTGGTGCACTAAAATACACTTTTAATTCTCCCCCTGCTTCAGCCCACCGAGGAACGCACCAGCAGCGATACCCAGAGCTCACACACACTGCCCATGAGCCAAAGACCAGTTTACCTCCCCCAGAATTAATTTTACTTTGCAGTCGGCCCTATTGATGATTTCCCCTCTGCCCTCCGGTCAGTGCATAATCAACAGTCCCTCCCAGGGCTCTCCATCTCCCCCTCCCCACCAACCCTCACGCCCGAAGCACAGCGCGGGGTCAGGGGATGGGCAGGGGGAAAAGGGAGGTCTCGAACCTCGCCAGGAAGCTTCATTGTTCCAGCTCCAACGCTGCATCTGCCCCTCTACTTTGAAATCTCCCAGGGCAGGGACGTTCACACGGGCGTGATCAGGAGGCTGCATTTCCTCCAGGAGGCTGCCCAGTGCCTCGGTGGGGCCTGGCAGCTGATTCACGGGGATTTTTTTAATGTTTGCTCACCGGCTCCGGTGCTGCAGCCTCACCAAACCCTTCCTGCCCCAGCCTCTGCAGGGGCAA
This sequence comes from Pseudotriccus pelzelni, assembly GCA_035584735.1. Lineage (NCBI taxonomy): Eukaryota > Metazoa > Chordata > Aves > Passeriformes > Tyrannidae > Pseudotriccus > Pseudotriccus pelzelni. Next base: position 4,646,496 of record JAWMRA010000063.1, read on the forward strand.
CAGGGCTACAAGCAGGCACATCTTACCAGCACAACTGCAGCTGCTTTCCAGATCACCAAATATAAAACAGGGAGCGTTTACATCTTCATTTAGCACGTGGCTTACCTACAGAAACTTCATATATATATATATAAAATAATATGCTGGCTCTTATCAGCTACATCTGAGTCATCCACACTGCAGGAAAACACAACTCCCCCACTGCTGCATTGCCAAGCTCCACGCTGGGGAGGGAGGGCCAAAATACAGCTCTCCCTCCCCAGTTTTCCCTGTGCTGTAGGAACTGAACGTGCTCATCACCCATCAGCAGTTGTCCACGCTCCAACACCTCCCAGGATAAGTAAAATGTTGTGTTGTCACCGTAACCAACAGCTGAGCTTAAGGAGCTGAGCTGATTCACCTCACCACATAACGCAAGAAACTTGAAAATGTAAACACTGATAGGTAGAAAATATCAATACACTAATATATATTTACATATAAAATATATATATAATTGTATGTTTCTTATGCAAACTATAAATTTTATAATTTTAAATACCAATTATATAATAGACAGAAATGACATAAATTATAAATTATATAAACATTATCTCAAAACACAAATATAAATTGTAAATAAATTATGTAACACCTTTAAAAATAAATGATATCAAGCACTACATTATGAATATTTATATATATAGTACATCTATACAAAAATAAGATATAAAATTATATATTAACCTAATAAATATAAAAAAATAAGCCCTAGTCACCAGCAAAACATCAGTAGTGAGCGTATTAAAGCGGTGAAAAATGCAGGGTTTTTAAATTCACAAAGACAGTTTCTCCCAAGGTATTTTCTGCAGCACGGAAACCACCAGAAGTGCTTTAATCTAAAGCAAACATCTCCACGTGACGGAAAAGAGGGAGAGGGGGAGAGTCCAGGCTGCTTTCAGTCTTACAGGACAAAATTCATTTGCTGCTTCGGGCATTTCTTCCTGCAGGTTATCCTGGGATGGAATTGGCTGCCAGACCCCGGAGCCACGGCCCCTCAGAGCGCGCACCCACCCCCAGGAACGCTGCCACCACCAGCAACAACTGCGAGGAGCCCTTAAAAATCCCACAGGAAGGCAGGTTCCCACCTCTGGGTCCCAGATATTTGAGCAGGGCTTCTCCTTGCCACGCAGCCGGTTACCGCATTGCAAATTTACTGCTCCAAACGCGACTTGGGAGGAGGAGAAGAAGAGATTTCAGGGGGGGATTTAAACAAACAGGGCCCTGGGAACAGCACAGTCCTTGTCTGAAGTGTCCAGAGTCCCTCTGTGCCTGGCCTTGCAACCAATTACAAACTATCCTTTTGATTTATCAAAAATTAAAAAGTAAACCAACAACTCCCCCACCCCTTCACTATTTCCATGTTCTTGGTTATTTTTTTACCTTAGCTGTTGAAATGCTCTTTTGGGGGGAAAGTTCTTGATCCGAAAGACATTTCATTAAAAATAAGAAAAATAAAAGAAAGGAAACCTCAAATCCCTACATGCTCTATCAGCACTTATTTTGAGGAAATACATTCCCACTTCCCAGGGATCGTGCCTGGATTGCCAGGGCCAGAGCACAACCAGGTGCCCCAATAAAAAACAGAGAAACCAGCTTATTTTGGCGGTATAAACTTCCAAGTTTCCAGAGGTCTTTGCTGATCAAACCCCATCAATATTCCAAGAATCAATTTACGGATGTGAAGGAGCCATTTTCTACATGTATGAAAAGCAACAGATGGAGCACAATTTTCAGTTGCTGTGATGTGCCTGTTACTGCAGCAATAAGGAGGCTCAGCAAAACTGCCTCCCAGGAGCTGCAGAGCCAGGATGATTAAAAAAATATAGATTAATTAAAAAAAAAAAAAAAGGAAAAAAAATAGGGGGGGGAGGAGGGAGGGACAGATTGTCTCCACCTGGCTGAATTCCAGTGATTTAGAGTTTTGCAGGCTGCCCCCAAAAACAAAAAAAAAAAAGTTGCAAAGCTGTTTCCTCTCCCAGCTCAGTTTAATTATCTGCTTCTGTTCGACTCGTGACCAGGGAAGAACCTCCTCCAAAGTGGTGCCAAGCGTCCAAACAAGCTGTGACCAGCACAAGGACCGTCCCCACTGCCTGCACCCACCTGCCAGGAGCACCACTGACCTTTCAGCTGGGCAAGCACGTTCCCGCTGCCAGGAAAAAAGTGTTTGCCTGCCCTAAAGCAGGGATTTGAGCCTGGATTACCGGGGCCAGACGCCTCAGCTCCAGAGGGGAGTCCAAGGCACGGGTGAGCAGGTGCAGACACCAAGAGAACGTGGTTAATGTCTCACTGGTGAGCGCAAAACCTGCTCGTAAGTCAGCTGAAAGGAAAAGGGGGAGGAGGTCAAGGTTTGCTGTGCAATCCGTGCAGCTGAAGCTGCACTGGTCAACATCCAAGGTAAACACCACTGCAGCATTTACAGCCATCACCAGCATTCCTCCAGCCTTCCACGCTGGAAGGAACCTCCGCTTGCCCTTTCTGGTTCTTTTCCCTTTTTCCCTAAGTGTTTTCTTCCCACAACAACTTCCATGAGGTGAGCGAGGTGAGTATTTTACATCACTTCACAGACTTGAGATACACCCGAGCGTAAAACTTGGGCCTTCCAGGGCCAGGTGCCCCAAGAAAAACAGAGAAACCAACTTGTTTTGGCAGTGTGAAAACCTCCAAGTTCCTGAGGACCTGTGCTGATCTCAAAGGGCTGCTGCGCTTGGCAACACCCTGTTACCGACCGCTATCGAACTCTTACACCAAGTCACCCACCATTGAAACAATAAACCCGTGGAAAAAGCACTTTCAGATCACGCAGCCACTTCCAAGCTGTTACAGGATCTTCTCTTTTCCTGCTGAAGGCTCTGTTAAAACTCCACGGGGAAGGGAAGCCGCCTGCACAGGTGCTCACCGAGGCACCTACAGGCTTCTGACACATCCCTCCAACAAAGCAAATCCCACAACAATTGGGAAGGGCCCTCTCTGCAGGATCCCCGCAGCACCTCCACCGGCCAAAACGATTGAGCTGGTTGGTTTTTGCTCAGATCAGATCTGTGCCCACACGAACCACTTCCGCTGCCGAAACCGCAGGGACTGCACGGGGCAAACCACAACCTATATCACTTTGTGCCTCTCAACAGGCAGCCCCAACGAACTGCCAGCTGGAGAGCTGCACTTCATCACCAGGAGATCTCCAAGGGAGGGATTTTTTACCCTCGGCAAGGATTCCACCCATCCTTACATTCGGGAGAGTCCATGTTATATAAATTATATAAATTCACCTCCCGTGTTGCAGTTTCCCCTGGATATTTGTCACAGCTTCCTCAGTCGGGGTGGATGGCAGTAAATCAGGGTGCAGCAGTGGGGAAAATCCCCCTTCTAAAACCAGATACAACCTGAGAACAGCAGCTCACTTTTGGCTGGGGTCAGTGCCTAACTCGGGACGTCACAGAATTACAATTTTTCAGAAGGCAGAAAAAAACCATCCCATCGACACAGATCAGAAAACCACGTTATTTTCTCCTTCGCAAACATTAACTCGGAAAGGCACTTAACAAAAGAACGGGAATTATTCCCATCATGGCTCAAACACCCTCTCGTGGGACTTGCTGTCACTCCAGGCAGCCTCCTCAAGAATTAGACAGGCACTCCCAGACACCAAACACGGCTCTTCAGTCCTCCACAGCAAAGGCAGTTGTAGCCCAGGCTCGCCAGGGTTTTTTGCCTTACCCAGCAGGTCCTGGCCCTTCAGGGCTGACATGCCCTCACAGCACAGGGGCAGACAGGAAGCCTCTGTCCTATCTGGGAGTTGCCACCAGCTCTCCCATTTCTCCCCCCTCTCACTCACTTCCTATTGATTTCTCCTGTCTTACACTGCAGCTTTTTCCTATTTCCTTTGTCTTGCTGGTTATAGCTTCCCTCCTTTAATCCTCCTCTTTTTCCCCCCGTTTTCCATCCCCTTTCTGGGAGCTTTGATCTCGGTCCCTGCTCATCAGAGTCCTCTTTTGCATCTGGGCACACCAGAAAGGCAGAGGTGCCACAGAGTACTGAGAGGAGACGCCTCGTCTGATGTGCTGCCAGCAAGCTGCACTAACAGCCACTATCATAACATGGGGAAAAAAGACTTTCAAGCAGCCATCAGATGCTTTGGGTTGAGCCTTGCAGGTTGGAGCTTGTATGTTTATGGGAGTGGTGGAGTCCAAATCCTGTACCTGTCTCACATCAGTCTAGGGCTTTATTAAACACTTGGGTCTTTTCCTGCACACTGGGAAGTGCTTGCTCAGGTCAATTCAGGTCCGACCTAAGCTTTGCAACCCCCTTCCAATCCTGCAGATCAGTCAGGACTCCATTAAAGAGTATCTAACTCTTCCTAATTGCACTTGAGAAGTCACCCCAGCCTTTGGTAAAACGGCTGCCTGTGACGCCACAAACCAGGATTCACAGTCTGCAAATAAATTCAAAACCAGCTTCTCACATGAACAAGAACAGTTTTGCTGATACTCAGAGATTCAGTAAGGAACAGCATTTGGGAAAAACTTAAGATTTCCACCAGCATTCCTGAGGATTTCCAATGCCACGATCACAGGTTTGATCCCCATACAGGTTTGATCCCCACTGACTTAAGAGCTGGACTTGATGATCCTGGTTGGTCCCTTCCAACACAGAATATTCAGTGATTCTATGATATTTCAGGGGCTCAGGAGCAGATGTAACATCAGTTTGAGTCCTTCCCTTGCATACACAGCTCTCGTGTCAACTGAGAGCAACCAAGAGCTCCCAGAACCTGGAGGTTCCCTCGTAGGTTTCAAGCACCAACACTGCAGATTTTTACCACCAAAAGAGGCCTTTCTGCTTAATTCGCACAGTCCAGTCCGCCTTTTAACAAAACCCTGTTCCCTGACCATAAAAGGCTGAGGTTTTTGGCCGAACTGAGCCCAGATTACCACAAAATTATTTCAAGTACAGAAACCTGCGCTGCGATGGACGATCCTCGGGAAGGACACGCTCGTTTGCTCTCCCGGTGCCAGAGCAACTCCACGAAGCACCTCCACCACCGACCATCACGGCCCAGACCTCCCAGCGCTGTCAAAACAAGGCTCAAAATAGCCACGCCACCGCATTCAAGCGTTTGCCGGCCCACGCAAACAGCGGGGCTCCCCCGATTTACCGTCGCGCTGGGCTGAACGGGGTGGGGGCGACTCCGCAAGAAAAGGGTTCCTGCCCCACGGGCCTCGGGAGTCGAGCAGACACACAACCCTGAAAACCCTCGAGGAAAGGCTGCAGAGCGACAACAAAGCACAAACACCCCCCCCTCGCTACCCCGTTTAGGAGACGGCCCGTGAATGTCGCCGTCTGAACGCTGTTTGTTTGGCTTTTGCTATTTATACTTATGCTTACATTTGAAACATAAGGACGCCGCTTTTTCCTGTCATTTTTTTAAATATATTTATTTGTACGTGTTTTCTTTTGAAAGAAAAATGAGCAGACCTTGTTTCTTCCTCTTTCTCTGTGTGTGCTGTTCCTATTTATTTTTTTTTATGTATCCTGCCTTGCATTTTAATCCCTTGTACATTCTTCATGTACACTGCACATTTTACATCCCTTTTGATTTTACTAGTTTGCTCCTGCTTCTCCTGTCCCTATTTTAAGCCTTCTCTTCTGATGATGAAACATTATCTACATTCAGGCTCCTGACCCTCAGTTTAATCAAGCTGAGACATGAACTAACACTTTTATTCTCTAAAACCTAATAATTATGCAGAGCAGGGCTCAGAGCAGAGCATCACCTACCTGAAAATATGCATTTAAGCCTATTTTCTCTCAGTGCTATTGACATCTCTTACACAGGAAAACCTACTTATCTCAAAGCAGATAAAATATCAGGCCTGGAGTGAAAGAAGGGAGAGTGCTTAGGAAGGGGAATATTTGCAGAGCCTCAGGAATGCTACAAGAAGCACTTTTATTAGCAACTCTGACCACCCAAACTCGAGGATAATGCAAATGGGATTCATTAGTAAGTCTCCTACTGCCGGTTTTCAGAGGGAAAGAAGAGGTATTCAATAAGAAACCTGGAGGGTAAAGCCTTGAAGCAAGAGCCAGAGCTTATCTTTGAAGCAGCACAGCCAACATACCTCCCTGGTGACCCAGAAGGACCAGCTCGAGGTTAAGTGGAGAATTCAGTCTCCAGACCAAAGCAAACACTGCTCCTCTCTGAGACACTCTGCATAACTATGAGCTACAGCCCTGGGCTGGCTGGGGGGGGCTGATGGTTATAACCATGAGAAGGCAAAGGATGCTACCCAAAACACTGTGGGGAAAAAACAGTTAATATTAAAAATCCTGTTGATTATACTCCAAAGCTTCTTGGGAAAGCAGGGAAACAGGAGGCACTGAAGCTACTCAAATTCATACAAATGCTTAAAGACAGAAATTCCCCAAGAGGAAATAATCAAACAATCCTGGTGTACTGTCATGAAATACATACAGTAACTGGCACAGGTGTCAATGCCACCTTCCCCAAACCCATCAGTGCTCTGTACTACCTTAGAATGAACTGCTAAATAATCTTTGATGCCTAAATCACTACTTCTACAATGTGATGCAGAACAGCTGTGAGGGTGAACAGACCTCTCTTTGATTTCCAGCAGGACCGTGGTCGCTGCTGCCACCCTGAAGGACCACGAAACTCTCGACCCACACGGGTCGTGGGAGTCAAAGATCACCAATGAACACCCACAAAGCTCACCAGTGACCTCAGCAACTCCTGCTCCAAGGGCAAGACGCACTTTTCTTCCCAAGAATCTCTAACTAGGACAGAACAGAGACCCCAAAACACTCCAATGTGCAAACAATTGTCCACAGGAAGAAAGGGGTGGGACGCGACACAGAGCAGGACAACCCGAAGATGACAGTGATTAGTTGTGTCAACACACCACCCCAATTCCTGTAGATGTGGACGAGAATTTTGAAGGTCTGAAACTGAAGGAGCCAACATCCCAGTCCCATTCCTAACCCATCCATTTGAAACGTTCCTAACTGCCATAACAGGAGTTATGTGCACGAGGAGAATTATACAACTGGGCTAAGAGATGAAATATCATTCCTGCCTCCACCCAAATAATCACAACGCCCACAGCTCTACTCAAAACTAGAAAATCAAGCTCACCTCAACTCCTGTCTCCAGTAAAAACCCTAATAAACTATGCAGCATGAACTGGTAGCATTTGCTTCCTGGCCAGCAGTAAACATCCCAGACAGCCCTCTCTTGTGACAGCCACGACTAAAGCAAAAGAGAAAATGGATTTATGAACGGACTATGTCAACTACTCATTTCCAAACTCAGTGAAGGCACAATGATGGAAAGCACAAGATGATTTGTCTTAAAGATTATTATGCTTTTTAGTCCTTAGATGCCATGCTGCAGTCCATTTTTCATAATATTTGGTCTTACAAACTCTACTAATTAGGTAAATGCATGATAATAGCATCTAAGTACTCAGTAACACTAAGGTGTGCCTTTCTGTGAAGTTCTTAGTCTGCTGGAAAAAAAGAAAACCCTTTTTTCCCCCACCATGCAGTTAAAGAATTCCCATTTACTACAGGGACTTCCAAACAGCCAAAGACAGGGAAAGTGCATCTAAGCAGATAAGAAACAATTAGGGTCTATTTTAGTACCAAGTCAGGAGCAAATCACCAATTAAAACTTCTCAAGGGTAATTATGTGTAAATTCTACCTCTGCTGTTTTCCAATCATAGCAACAGAAACTACAGCAGGGTTATAAATAAAACTCATTTGCAAGCAAGTGCAAAGGAAGAGTCACCAGTTCCTCAGCGAGGTCCTGCGAAAGCAAGAGCCTCCTTTTCTTTTATTGGGCTTTAATAAACAGAAAAGAAAACATAAAGCCAGTCCGCCAGCCGTGCAATTGCTCAACTCTTGAAGTGAGCCTGGAACGGTTACAGGAAGAAAAATACAGTGAGCTACGAGAGCAAAAAAAAAAAAAGAAAAAAAAAGAGAAAATTAATGGCATACAAATGTTTCTTTAGTGTCATAACAGGATACGGCCCAGCTCGGAGCAGCCCTCGGTGGCCAAGCAGAGCCTTCAAATGGC